>JAPMNZ010919202.1:0-25097 GCA_029875035.1 Pomatoschistus microps
TTTGGAATAGTGCAGGGTGAGAGGGGTCAGCAGAACATGTACAGAGCTGAACGATGCTTTTCCTTGGACTCTCTTTGTACCTGTCATGTTTCTGTTTGTCTCATACATTTTCTGTAGCAAGACATTGAACGCAATTTAACTATTGTTCTGATTACAACATATTTATGTTGAACCTGTTTGCTTACACCTTGATGGATATGCACTGTCCCAATGCAAATAATGAATAAATAAAAACTAAACTATGTGTATCACTATAAACAAGCGAGGTGGTTTCTGAGCACAGCTACACAACATAGTGGTGACAAAAAGTACATTTTTGATCACCACTATTGATAAGAATTATTATGCATTTCTGTACTGGTTTTCAGAAAAACAGATTACGGTGGCTGAGTGGATAGCACTCTCGCCTCTCAGCAAGAAGGTTCTGGGCTCGAATCCCGGTCGGAACAGGGCCTTTCTGTGTGGAGTTTGCATGTTCTCCCTGTGTCTGCGTAGGTTTTCTCTGGGTACTCTGGTTTCCCCTACCACTAAAACATGTGCAATAGTTCAGGGGGAATGAGTGTGTGTTTGTGAGTGCAAATGTGGGACAACGGATGGAAAGTAGCCCATGGCTACAATCCGGAGTGATGTATTCATTAACATGAACTGAACCAACTGAATAAACAGTAAATTTAAATAAATGCATTTAAAGGTATGGGAGTGCCTCTTATCCTGCTTTTGTTATTCATTTTGATCCTGAAAAGCACCTGACTTTCCTCACTAATTTCTCCACCCACTGCAGTGACTCTCCTTTCTTCTTCATAAAGTTAAATGTTGTTTTCCTTAAAAGCTTTTAGAAGAGTATAAATATGAAACTAGCCATGTTATTACAGGACTCACAAGTGCCACAGGTCAGTCTGGTCATTTTTGAGTTGTTCACCAAGAGGTGAGAAGTTCAAACACTCAATAGAAGTGAACTGTGGTTGAGTTTGTTTGTGGTAAATAGTAAAAGGCCCTGTTTAGACGGAGACGCTACAAATCCATTCACAAAAACGACCAGGCTCCTTATTAGAAGTGCACAACGTCTACACCACGACGGAAAACAATGTAGTTCTAGCGCGTTCGGCCAGTAATGGGCGGTGGAACCTTACAACACAACACACGCGAGACCCACCATTGTAACCATTCCTCCACAACATCCTCCTCAGGCCACAGCAAAGACGTGAAAGAATGCACCAACATCATTCTGCAACAGTAGCTTAGGAAATAGAGAAGAATATTCCTCCGTGTAACACTCGGAGGAATGTTAGACGACTAATACTAAGCGGATAGTATTAGTCAATCCACTGCTATTGTTGTTTACAAATGAGCGCTGTAAGCTTTGTTCTTCCTGTCTGATTTCTCACTTTAGATTAATGTTTCATTCAAAGTCCTTTTGAATTTATAACAATATTATTATAATAATGCATGGGGTTTATGTATATTTGAACAATCAAACACACTTCATGGCAAGATGCATTGACTTTTCACACAGACAACCAGTTTGTGCTATGGGACAGCAATAACCCTGCCGTTCAACTGTGGCACCTCATGTTCCAAAAGGTCAGTATGAACTAGTCCTGCCTGCTTTGCTTTTGTGATCTGCTGGGATCACATGCAGCATTCTCCCAAATCATTGGCACATTATTCACCAAAGAATATTTCCAAACTGTTTTCTCAGGGTTCTCTCCTATTGGCCATATAGCTTTATTATTGCATGAGTGATTTAACATAATGGACCTTGTTAACAGCCATGTCAAAGTTCTCTCCATGCCTATTGATTTTGCAAGTGGTAATCACTCATATCCAACCATTTTGAGTCGTGACGCAAGTACAAGTTTGTGGGCGCTGCTGTGACCCAGTGACTGCGCTCTGCTGGGTTAGATAATGGTGAGTAGACGGTAAGAGAGACAAATGACCTGCTCTACAACACAGAATCCACCTGGCACCCCAACCTTCCATTCATGCCAATGTCATAAAGATAATAATAATGCATTGATTTTATATAGCGCTTTTCAGGACACTCATGTCATTATTCTTTCACTCCATACACGGTGGTGATAAACTATTACAGTAGCCGCAGTTGCCCTGGGGCACACTGACAGAAGCGAGCCAACCAGTATGTGCCATCGGCAAAAGCCAGATCCTGTCAGACCAGTAAAGTGACTGTGACACATGTGGTTCTTTATTGCACATTCTGCCTTTATTTCCAGATATTGCATCAATGCATGACGTGTGAGGTCAGACGAGCAGTGTTCGTTAGTCCTCTTTGTTTGTTGTACTGTCTGACAGCACCAAGAATGTGTCCTTCAGGGGGTGACAGTCATGGTCCAACTTAGATGTTACTTTGTCCAGGACCCTCCTGTCCCCCACCTGCTGCACTGTGTCCAGGGAATAGCCCAGGACTGAGCTGGACTTCCTGATGACCTTGTCCAGCTTCTTCCTGTCCCTCTCAGTGATGCTGCTGTTTCAGCAGACCACACCGTACAAGATCAGAGTCATAGAAGGTCTTCAGGAGTGGCCCCTGCACTCCCTCTTGAAGAGGTCGTCTGTGTTATGAGTCCAGTCCAGTTTGTGGTTCAGATGAACACCCAGGTACTTGTAAGAGTCCACTCTCTCAATGTCCCCTCACTGGATGTTCACTGGGGCTGGAGTGGTGAGTGATGTCAGCAGAAATCCACTACCATCTCCTTGGTCTTCCCCGCGTTGATGAGGAGGTGGTTCCACTGACACCAGTCCACAAAGTCCAGTGTTAGTCCTCTGTACTCTGCGTCGTCGTCCACTGTGATGAGTTTGATGATGGCAGAGTCGTCAGTTTTCATTTTCACTGCTGCTGTTAAATGCAGATTGATGTTGGTGCATTCTTTCACGTCTTTGCCGTGGCCTGAGGAGGATGTTGTTGAGGAAGTGATTATACGGCTGGGGGTCGCATGTGTTGTGTTGTTAAGTTCCACTGCCCACAACTGGCCGGACGCTAGAACTACAGTGTTTTCCGTCGTCGGGTAGACGCTAAGCACTTCGAATAAGGAGCCTAGTTGTTTTTGCTAATTGCTTTGAAGCGTCGCCGTCTGTGTATTTGTGTAGAGTTTGTGTAGAGACTGTGTAGTGTCTGTGTGTTTGTGTAGAGTCTGTATTTGTGTAGAGTCTTATTGCTCTGCTCTGAGACTCTGCTGCAAACTAATTGCCCTTTGGGATCAATAAAGTTTTCTAAATCCTTTTGATAATCACATTTCACCTGTATAATCAAGATTGTATTGATATATACCAATCTGTTACAGCCATTGTACAAAGCTAGACCAATCAAGTTAGACCAATCACAATGTTTATTATGCCTCCAAACATCCATTTGCCTTTAGCACTGCCCAGTTTAGCAGCTTCATTTCAAATAATTCTCACCTATTCTCCTTAACTTTGACCAGTCACATACACTGATTTGAATTCTAGGCTGATACCAGTTCAAAAATATACCTTTTAATTTGCTGCTGTAATGACTCTAAATGCTTTTTTGGATGTCTGATGGAGGACTGGCAGAGGAAGTGCGTCAAAGATGAATTTCCAAACACACCTACCCCTCTTTAGTTGCCAGTCACATGCTGAATGGAGTAACCTGTTTGCTAAAAGTGCGTCAACAAGCCCATAATGATGCTCAAAAATGCATTTCTTGTTGTATATTGCAAACCTGCAGGCACACTACAAAGCCAGACACTGAATTTAGAATGAACTTTGCCTCTCTTTTTTTCCCTCTCTTTTCTCCATGTTACAGCATTGTTCTTTATGTTAAACAGACCTGAAATACTGTTTAGATCCATTCCTTCTGTCTACAAGCACCTGTCTGTCTTTTCTTGTAATAGTATGATGTCATTGTATTGCCTGTTGAGTCTGAGATTGTTTTATGTTATTCTAAACTTCTGTAAACAAATCAATGATAATGTATAATGGATACATTATTCAAGATTGAATATTTAAGATTCAAGAATTTATTTGCCGTTTGCAGTAAAACCACATTGAAAAATCTGCTCAGTGCACCAGGATAGTGCACACCAATGTTCTTGCCATTCTGGACACATGCAGCATATTATTATTATTGTTATTATTATGTTGTATATAAACAGCATAAATCATCTCTTGGGAATCCTATGCTATAGTTTTGGTAGTTTCTCGGGTAAAATGATGTTGGGAAAAAACAAAAAGGTCTACACCTCTCTCTGGTGGTAGCACGGGCAGACTGATCTCTTTGTCTTCCGCTCATACATTATATAGTAAAGCATGGATCTATTGTAATATAAAGCATGGATCTATTATAATATCTAAAGGTTTAAAGGTGTATTTTCACATTCTAAAACATGACAGGACAAATTAAAGTGTCATTATGGTTTTTAGGGCACAAATAAAGCATACTAATTCCCCCATTAAGAAAAAAATATATATTTTGATGTCAAAAAGAATCAAAAGAAAAGAGATCCATGTCGAAATGTCCATTTAGTAGCATTCATAGAGCCTATTTACTCATCAGTGTTAGTTGGAAATAAACCAACCGTTCTCACCACAATGTTCAGATTATGCCTTGTATTTTAAAAAATGATTCAACAAACTGCCACTTATATGGTTGAGAAAAGTGATTTTGAAATCCTCTCTAAAAAGTTTATTTAGCGGCACATTTTTAAACAGATGGGAGCTGGTGAGTAAATCTTTCAATAAAGTTGCATTCAGGAGAAGCTTAGCTGAGCCGTCATTCGTTTCTCCAGGGTTTTCGGGAAAAGTCTGCGAATGCTTTTCAATCTCTGTGTTCATTAGAAGTTATAGTAATGAACACGCAAATAAAAAGGACGGGATCTTATTTATCCAAATACTATTCAAGCTTTTCTGATCTGAAACAGTCCACGTTACAATACTGCCACTCCCTGGTAGAAAGACGCCATTACAAGAGATGTGTTTCCATTGATCTGTTATAAAATCGTGTTTCACTGTCATTATTACAATAGTTCATGTTCACGTCGTCAGAACAAAAATCACAATGCCGTCCTTGTGTCTCAGAGTTTGTTTTACATCATGGGTGTCAAAGTCGAGGCCCGGGGGCCAGATCCGGCCGCAAATGAATTATCTTGGCACCCTGGGATGATATTTCATGAGTATCAGAACCGGCCCGCAGATCCAAATGAAAATATTGGATTATTATGTTATGTTCAGGACATGTGTTTTCTCTTTGAAGGAAGTTTTTTTCTGTCTGTGTATTCATTAAATAAAATACAGATCACCGTTTTAGGTCTTGGTTCAATAGGTTATATGCAATCATGTTAATAAGTTTAATAACATTGAACCAGTCTGGACCTCATCTTGCAGAAAATAAAAAATGTTGGTCCTCTGATGACAAATTAGCATCAGTCTTAAACACATTTCATTAAACAATCAACGATAATAATGTATAGAAGATACATGCAATCTTTTTCAAGTATTCTTTTCCAATATGTCGTCTTATCACAAGTTTATTGAAGTTTGTGTCATGAAAAAGTCTTTCTTCCACATCCACACTCAATCACAGACAAACTTTAACCTACAATATCACAGCCAGTGACCAGCCCAGTTCTCTTGAGTCTCAGGTGCAGAAATAAAATGTAGTGAGGACAGAATCCCTAAAGATGATCACGCAGCACTGTCCCTTATCAAGCTGCTGAGCCAAAGTCACTGCTTCCCCCTGAATTCAAAACCTAATTATGACTGTCAGTTTGATGACATTGCAAACTGGTTATTTTGTAGTTTTTTGTATAACATTTGATTATGAAACATTCTGGATCACTTTGGTAAATGATATGTGATTGTCCAAATGTATCCCATGAGAGTTAATTGAATCGTTTTTAGCAGATTATCACATACAAACCATCATTCTTGATAAGCTTGTGTGCTATAATAAATGTCTGTGTAACTGGCCTGACCAAACACCATTGTTTCCATTGGATCTTGCTCAAGCACACTAAAGCCGTCTCCAATATGCCAAAGGATGTTAGGCATTATTCTCTGCTCCTCCGTCCTGATGGTATAGATTGAAGAGATATAAATATTGTCTATAGCACGCTCTGCAAAAACACAGATTAAGAACTCCAGAGAAAACACGTAGAACCAGAGTGCATAAAAAAAGCAGCAAATTTAAAAGGCACCATCATTATTAATTTTTTTTTGTATTTTTTAATTTTTTTTGCATTTCTGAACTTTTCTGGAAGCTTTCCTGAGAAAATTATAAAAAACGCATGCATTTCCAGACAGTATTTGTAAAATATGATTTAATTCAGTCAAATTCAAATATCAAAAATTAAAGTAATGAGGAATTATTATTTTAGACTAGGTCGTGGGACGCTGTTATCGAATTATAATTTCAAATTTATTTACAGAAAACACAAAATGGTCTTTAATTCCACTGTGATTCTTTAGTAAAAATCTTTAATGACAACAAGTTTTGTTTTCAGGTTTTAAAAAAAAACATAGCACTGTTTCAAGCAGACAATGTTCAATAAATCCAATTTAGCTCAGACAAGTATAAACTTACAAAAGAAAAACACTAGTGATGGCTACAGATTCAGACAGAAGGACATATCAATTGTTTGCAGATCAAAACCTCCCAGAGCGCTCCCTGTCCCTAGAGCGGCGGCGACCCTGGTCCCGGCCTCCTCCACCTCCACCTCCACCTCCACCCCCACCACCACCTCCTCCTCTGCCCCGATCCCTGGAGCGAGACCTCCTCTCCCGAGACCGCGAGCGAGACCTGTGACGGCTGAAGCAAAAGTTTAAGGTTAATGACAACATGAAGAAGGACCCAAATGCTGTGAAGGATAAAGAAGTTTACTTTTTTCTTCGACGTCCATAGAGCTCTCTTCTCAGCTCTCGAGAAATTGGCTTCAGATGCATGAAATTACAGAATCCACCCCGAGTGCATTCCCTAAAAGTGTAGAATTTAGAACATCAACCTAAAACAAATGTTCAGGTACTATGAATGTAATGTTAAGTAAAGCCATGTTGCCATATTTGTCCAAACAGTAAAGTACTTCGGCTCCAATCACGTTTAGATAATTTATACTTACCCCATCTCGTACTGACGGCAGCAAGCTTCTCTGAAATCTGTGACCGGAGAGAGTTCTGCATGAATAGGCTGACCATTAAACCAGCGGTTATTGAGATCTATGACAGCCTTCTCAGCATCTTCTTCATATCGAAACTGCAAAATAAAATGACAGAAAGTCATGACAGTGTATCAGGAAGCTAATCATGAGATCATTCATTATTCAAGTTTATATTCCAACGATTAATGATAATGATTTGGTACCTTGACATAGACATTTCCAACTAAATGGTCCCCAAGGTTGTCACATACATTCATCTCTTCCACTTCACCATACTTTTCCTCCATTTCAGCAAAGACCTCCTAAGAGAATTACAACAAACATGTATCAAGAGTGGTTTGATAATAAAACCTCGAGTGAATGGAATACTTTACCTCAAAAAACTCGTCATAGTGCTCCTGCATCTCCATATCAGTAATGGCACCTGACGGAAATAATTACACATTTACACATTAGACATAATAGATACATTTGTGCTTTGAACAAGAACAGATTTGAGGGGATTGAACCACTTACAGGCAATGCCATCAGCTGATTGCACATTGTTTTGAGGGTTGCGATAAATATTTAGCAAGGCAATTGTCTGGAAAACATAAAAATCGATAAAATGCAGAAATTTTCCATAAAGCCATGAGACAAATTTACGAGTTATGATTTTACCTGGCTGAATGTAGGCTTATTATGCAACCTAGAGCATCGGTCTCCATGTCGACAGGCACCAATTTTAAAATAAAAAGAGCAGTTCACTCTGTGGTGAGAAGAGAACAATATTAACATATAACAATTATAACATTCACTATAACATTGTATTTTTATAACAGCAATTTGACAAGAGTAAAGACTCCAAAAGACACACAAAAAACCTTTAAGGCTATTGTCATAAACAACTATTTTTCTATGTTGAATGAATATGCAATAATGTATGTTTTTTCCTTTAAAACTAATAAAAACTATCCAAAAAAGTGATAGTGTACAAGCTCACAGGTCATCATTACCAAATTGACTTAATACATGTTTACTGTAATCTAGTTCCAATGGTCCCAAATTTCCTAATAATAAGTACAGCGTAGTAATTGCGTTGATTCATTCATTATCGTGGTTCGGTTTTATCCTTTTTATAAACGGGATTTGATTGTATTAGAGGTGGACCCCAGTGAGATATGCTACTTTAGTTGTGGATCAATATAAAATAAAGAAATATTTATTGACATGGATTTTGTTGTTAAACTCAAACACACGAACTAAACAATGATAATGTATTGTCTGCTGGACTTTCTCCCACACCGCGGAAAATGTGTGTTATTAATCAGATTTAGTCAAATGCAAAGGTAAACCCAAGAACACATATCAGATTACGATCTTTTTTTCCACCACGCTAGTTTTAATTCATTCAAACGAACGGTAGCGGGCAGCCTTTGGGTCGGCAAATGTGTGGGAACAAATGCTAAGTGCTGTTAGCATTGGCGCTAAAAGTGAGGGGGTGGTAAAAGCACGAGAGTAAAATAAACATTATTGCACCACATAGATTAATTACTTTACATCTAAAGTTTAAATAATGTTTAAAAAATAACCCTATAACTACTTACTTATCTTTCTCTGTGCCAAAAATGGAGGCGAGATATTCAGCCATCTTGATGCTAACCTGTGTTAGCCATGCAGCCTCAACACAGCACTTCCACCCAGGACACTTCAGAGTAAAACACAACATCAGTTCCTGCTGTTTTGCCTTTCTTTACAACAACAAGCAACTACAAACAACTAAGGGATAGTTCACAATATTTGAGAAACAAATATGCCTACACATTGTGGATCTTCATTCGTGCAAATTATATTTAAATGTGAAAATACTAACTTCCGCTAATATGTCAATCAAATCAACATATGGAATGTGGGTGGATATGAATTCTTATTTTACATTTTCTGGTGAAAAATAAATCATCTTTATCCCTGGAAAACCTCATTTAATTTAAACAGACTTCCAATCCCAAGAAATTCAACCATTTTCTGCTTGTTCTATAATGTAAAAGTTTGAGGAACTTATTAAACATTGGGTTGATTGATTGAAAAATACTTTGATAAACACATTTGAATTTCCTTCTGCAGTCATTATAAAGTAATTATCTAATTCACAAAACCTCTTCTCAATATGTTAAAACCCATATGATCTTTTTTTTAGATTAGATTAGATTAGCTTTATTAATCTCACAACAGGAGAAATTTACATGTCACATTTGGCATGGATAGAACACTCAGAATTGTGCAAGAGTCGGAAATGTGCAAATATGTTGTTGATTCAATATTATTTGACAAAGATTACAAGCCTCTCTATAACATTTTTTTTTAGATATAAACCATTCCGGGTTCAATACATGGATCTATTGTAATATCGGTTCAATACCATATTCAGGCCTTTGTATGTGGAGGTTGTATGATGTCATGTCTTGTAGGTTACCTCCAGGTGCTCTGGTTTCCCCTACCACATGTACTATTATGTCTGGGATGCGCCTCCTGTATATGGCAGCTCCATTCTCATGTGTGGCTTGAGAGGAAAATTCCCTCAAGTATAAAGCTTTGTAAGTAAATGTAAGTATTGTATTTCAGTTCAATATTTTTAAGCAAAAAGAGGAATTATTCACTAAATAGTACAGTGCTTTTTTTGAGTGCTCCTTGCTTTATTGTCAAAAAGGTAAAACACACAATTTGTGGGTAGAAAATTGAAGAAACAGATCAGGCGGCAGTCATAATTTGATTTAAAAAACAATATTTTAATATGGCTACAAGCAAGAACAAATAATGAATGCTTATAAAATTGAAATGATACCGATTAGACATAAACATTAGAAAAGCATTGGGCTGGGCAGAATGGGAACTGTTATTGCCAAAGATTGCTTTCCTCAGTATTGAGTTTTGATTACATAGATAACAAAAGTAATGCAGATGACAACATCATAAACATAATCCAAGTTAAGCATTGTATGACTAGGCCCTTGAGCAAAGTGGAGATGGGATCAGAGAATAAATGTGATGAAAATTCGACCCTTGATTTTACAAGTTTGACATTTAAATTGTTTTGAACATATTTTTCAAAAGCTGAGTACAATATATTTCCATGTAGTGCCCAGCCTTTGAAAAGCATAAAATAATGATGCATAAAGAGCATGTTGCAACACATACATTAAAATATATTGAATACGTTAAAAAACTTTCTATGCAGATGAGGCAAGCCCTTACAATATGTGCACTGACAACACACTTTACAGAACAGCACTTTTAACAGCCATTTGAGGGTTTGCTATATTTCTGGTGTTCTTTAACACTTAACTTTCCCCCTTGAGGAACAAGTAAGTTATTTTTTAAAAGATATCCTACTTTATGTATTCTTATTTTTAGGAATCCGTTATCTGTTCTCCATGTCTTTAGAATTTGATAAATGTGATGATGCTCACCTCACACTAAATTACTGTAAATACATTCATTTAAATGGTTTGTAGAAAATCACCTAGTGTACGCACATTGACCTATGATAAGAGTAAGTATATTGGAACAGATCTGTACTTTTACTCAGGGAATAACCAGCTGTAACATGGGCACCTTAGTTTAAGTAGTTTCTGGTTAGTCTCCGCCCCTCTGAGCAAGAGGATAGTTGGAAAGAACTTGCTAAGTACGAATCGACTTTCAGTAAATTTGGGCAGTTTTTTCAGTGTTAATATTCTTCACTACAACTGAGAGGTAAGGGTAATATGAAATGCACAATACAGCGTGTGCATAGATATGTTGATACAGGTTGCGTGACTGTTGTGTTGGCTTGTGTCTTCCCGCTATTTTGTTAGCATCTCGGTGGCTAGCTAAGCTAGTCAGCCCTTGTTTATTTCCCCATTGGCTTCAGTGAGCAAAGAGCCAGACCACGCCGAAGATATCAGATCGCTAACGATAGACCAACTCAACTCTATTTGACGTAATATGCGCCTAATGAGCACTGAGCAACCGATAAGACCATCATCTTGCCGCAGTGATTGTAAATATTAGCAAAACAAATCTCCAAAAGTCCAACGAGCTCTTGAAAGCAGACGCTGCAGTTCCGCCGTCCCTCGTCGATCACACAGTACGTATTGATTTAGATAAATACCGCTCCCATGTCCACACTTAGCCCCGCAGAGTTGTTCAGCTTCATTGTTTATGTAATTGATGTTATATTGGTGCTGTAGTCGCCACGAGCTTGTGTCTGGTGGTATTTGTCGGAAGTCTCACCGCGTTGTAAACCTTAGCCAGGATTTCCGGCTCCTTTCCATTTGCCCTATGCTGTTTTGTTTCCGTTTATTCTATTTCCGTTTCAAAAGTTTTCATCAACTAATGTTTAAGTGCATTTTAGACGAAAAGGGTTTGATGTATGTACAAGAAGCTGTTTATTATTTAGTAAAAGCCTCGTGTACCAATGGAGGACTCGCGCTTATGCAACGCGGTGCCTCGCCCCGCAGTAGCGGCGCATCTGTGCTAATACTAGCCTTTCTGTTTGCCCCAGCTCCGTCTAGAGTCACAGTTACGCACACACAAATAACAACGATTCTGTTGAACCTCGTTGGACATAACGTGTTGTTGATGTTTTGAATGGCCTGCAAGTTGGCCTGAGTTCACCCGAGCCTCGTAGTTGAGTTGGCCCACATTAGCTCTAAAGCTGTGGCTGGATTCGCCCCTTTCCACCAATGAGGAGTCCAGGCTGAGGCCTAAAGCAGGGAGTCCCAAAAAGGGGGGCTGGCTGGGACCCTCTGCACCCTCTCCCACTGTGTCCCTAAGGGATTCTCTTTGACTGCTATCATGAGTTTATACGTTATAGATGTGTAGACTAAAACATATTCTTTACAATAACACGCTGCACTAGTGTAGTGTGTTATTGTACAGTAACTTGCACAGTAACTTTGTGAGTGAGTGAAGGGTGAAGTTGTCATGTGACTACAGGTAAAATACCCAGGGATTGGATAATGGGTCCAATGTGTACCCACATCAGAAGAAACCTATTTCTCATGTATATGTATTTCATGTACATATTATACACACACTTTGTATAGTGATGTGATACATATTTATTATTAGTGTTTTATTTTATTCACAGCCCAAACAAAATGTCTAAAGGTGAACCAGAAGAGATGATCGAGATTGAGATTGATGGACAAGATAAACAAACATGCCTCGAAGAAGGGTAAATATAATTGTCTTTTTAAATCTTGTTGTTTTATAGATAAATTAAATATATATATATATTTATTTTATTATATATTTTTGTCCTCCTTTTGTAGCATGGAAGAGCAAACTATCACTGCATCAGACTTAGTTCAACAAGACATTGACATTAATGAGCCTATTGGTAACTTGAAGAAACTTTTAGAGCCTCGTGTCCAGATTTCCCTTGATGCATATGACATTTGTTTGCAGGATATTCAGGTACGCAAAGTTTAACTTTAATAGAATGTATTTATAGATTCTCATGTTCTCAGCCCATTGCATCTCTGTATTATGTCTATATTATATCTTTTATAGCTACATCCTGATCACAGCCTGTTTGACCAAGGAGTTAAAACTGACGGCACAGTGCAGTTGAGTCTCCAGATCATAGCTAAACCAGGTGATGAATTAACGATACAATTCATTATTATGCAATTGATTATATGATTGTTTACACCTGTATTTATGTTTTTGTCACTCAAAGGAGAGGAAAAGTTGAACATTTTGGAGATTGTGAAGCCAGTGGAAACAGTAGAGGTTGTGATAGACCCTGATGCTGCAGGTGAGGAGGGTACACTAGTGGAGGAAGGGCAGCTCATTGCTGTGGAGCGATCACTCTCTGATGAGACCTCAGAACAGGTGACGCGCTGGGCTGCAGCGCTTGAAGGCTACAGAAAAGAACAGGTTCGCCTGGGTATACCATATGGTAAGGATTCAATGTGTTCTTTATTATTTTATTGCATCAGATGTACAGTATGTCAAGATTCCCTTTTCCTTTAGATCCTGTCCTGTGGACAGCAGATCAGGTGATCCACTGGGCTGTGTGGGTTATGAAGGAGTTTAACATTGATGAAATGGAGATTGGAAGCCTCCACATTCCGGGCCGAGAGCTTTGTTCTTTCTGCCAAGAAGAGTTCCTCCAGAAAGTTCCCAATGGAGAAATCCTATGGAGCCACCTTGAGCTCCTACGGAAATGTAAGCTTTAAAATACCTATTACAAAACCAAACCGTATTATGCCTCAATGGATAATTGTCCTTATGCATTCTTTTGACTGTAGATGTCTTGGCCAGTCAAGATCAAACTGGTAGTGATGCTACTGTCACAATTGATCAACGTAAGTTTTTCTTTCTTATGGGGGTGAGGGTATGAAGAACAGATGTTAATTTTAATGTCCCTCTCTTTAGCGGTCCAAATAATCCCAGCTCAAGTTAGCACCCCTACCACAATTAAGGTGTTAAAGCAAAACCGTGGCCCAAGAACACCTCGTATTTCTGGAGAAGAACGTAGCTCTCCTGGCAATCGTACAGGTACAATACCCAAACATATTGCATTAATGTACACATTTATATTTACATGATGTAAATGCATCAAATATTCTGTTACATAGGATTGAAGAGAACTCACAATATGTTTCCATGATTTTATTCTGCTGTAGGTAATAATGGGCAGATTCAGTTGTGGCAGTTTTTGCTGGAGTTACTGACTGACAAAGACGCTCGAGACTGCATCTCTTGGGTCGGGGAAGAAGGAGAATTCAAACTGAACCAGCCTGAACTCGTGGCACAGAAATGGGGACAACGTAAGAACAAGCCCACCATGAACTATGAGAAGCTGAGTCGAGCATTGAGGTGGGTCCTTCTTACGGAAATGCATCTCATGTGGCATAAAAAACCCTCATCATCGTCTTGTTTGTCGTCTAGGTATTATTACGATGGTGATATGATCAGCAAAGTGCAGGGAAAGCGTTTTGTGTATAAGTTTGTGTGCGACCTAAGGACTCTAATCGGCTACAGCGCAGCCGAACTCAACACCCTGGTGACGGAGTGCGAGCAGAAGAAACTGGCGCGGATACAGATGCATGGGATGGCTCAGCCTTTAACCACAGTCACATTGGCAACAACGCTGGAGAAGGACAGCTAGAACAGACCACAGCGCCATCTGCAGCAACATCCAAATAATGACTGAAAATGTACTATATTTTGACAACAGAAATGGGAAGTCAACACTTAGTCAAATTGGATCAAGAGGCTCTTGTAAATCAAATGACATTTTTAAACAAAAGCTTTTCTGTATTGTTAATCCAGAGATAGATCAGGGTGTGAATTGTAAGGAACCGTCTGTGTGCATGTGACTTAATGCCTGAATGTGTGAATGTCATGTACCTGCTGTTTGCCCCTTTTTTTTATTATTTAAATCAATGTATATACTGGTACTCAAATGTTTTGATAGCTACAGCAGCAAGTGTATTTTCATATTTTCCATAAAGAGGACCTGTTTTGTATTTTATTTAGATAATGTCAACAACTTTGGGGGAATAAAGTAGAAAGCCTTAATAGATCTCTTCCGAAACTACCCAATTTTTTTGTATGGGCATCAATGTTTTTTGAATAATTGTATTTGACTGCATAATTAAGTGTTGAAAGTTTTTTATTACATGGAGCAAACTGTTTGGAGGATAAGCTTTCAGGATACAGATGATGGCATTTGTACAAATCTCAACATTCAATTGATAATAAAACTTTAGTGCCTTTACACAGATAGATAAAGTGTGTAGAGGTGATATGTGTTGTATTTCTTCAATGCAAAATGCACTTAACATTCATGTTTACAAAAATGGACTATGATTAGTACAGACAAATGCTTAACAGCCTAAAACGTAAACATGACCATCGTGATGTGCTGTACAATATTGCTGACAGTTAAAGAAGACATTACACACGTGACGAGAAGCAACAAATATTTACAATCAGTAAATGATATAGTGGAATGATATATATTCTTCATAATGTACACAAAGCTTTGAGTCCCTCTACCCAAATGATCACCTCTGAGGAAATGGCATAAGGTACAGCTAAAGGCAATTATAATCCAAAAAAAAAAAGTGCATAGAATGTAACACAATCTTCATCGGAAACAATTACACTTCATTTATTACAGAAAGAGCATTCGCTCATGCAGCTAAAACTGAAGCGTGGAAATAGATTGAAAGAGCAAAGATTAAAGTAGGGCTGTAACTAAAGTATTTTGATAATCCGTTTTTAGTGCTTTTTCCTTTGGACTGTGGACATGACGCAGCAGAAGTGAAGCTTCTGGAGGACATTTTAATAGATTATATTTTCAGGCAAACTAAAATTGAGACAATTTTGGTTTAACTTTCGCATAAAATCATGGAATCTTTGTATTGAGCAGTTACGATTATCAAAAAGCTCAATCATTTGCAATTTTTCGTTACAGCCCTAGATTAAAGCAAATGAGTGATAAAGAGTTCTTAATATTATTCTTCATATCACAACACAAAGAAGACAGAAAATGTACAATCCTGCAAGTAAAAGGACTCCTGATAAAGAATGTATACTTTGTCATTGATTTCTCCATGCATTACATATAATTATAGCTCTCTGTCTTAATATATTAACATTTAAATCAATAAAAAACAAGCATTGTATTAATCTTTGTTCTTGTATTTTTTCCAAAAGTTTTTTAAAAGAACAATTCTAATGATGTCATCAAATGAAAGGTGCCAGATAATTTTGGTTCCTGCAGCGAACTCAGTATGAATAAATAATTTAAATATATGTATTGTATATGTCAAATGTAATTTCTATTGTGATAAGTTGAGAGTCTCTATCTGCTCATGCATGCTGTATTTACACAATTCACTTTGATTTTCCTCTAAACTACAAGTTCCACCTTTAGATTAAATGTAGCATTTTTAACTTTTACCAATTTCATTATAAAAGCACCCACATTGAGGGGAATGGAAAGAGTAGATCAGGCCCCCCAGGGAAGGGAGTTTATGATGACACATTTGAAACATTTAGCTGTGAATTTGTTCAAAAAATTTGTAGGTAGGATTTTCATAACCATTTTGTTGCATCTTGGCAAGATGACGCTCCTCTGGGGTAACAGCTGCATCCACCTGCCAGAGAAATAATGAGAAACGTTAAAGTCATATAATAAAACAATGGTGGTGGGACATATTAAAGCCTGTGGATGATTCTGGAACATTTCTTAGGTTCATGAATGTACAGTGTCATTGTCAAACAAACCAAATACATGAGATTAAAATCCCTACCTCGATTACTCCATGATGGATAGATGTATATTGTTTCTTTCGCAGCATCACCAAAGTGATAACTATAATAGTTGCTATAACAACTCCTCCAACCATCAAACCAATGATGGCTCCCTTGTTGGATCCCACATCCTCCGCAAAAAATACCTGTTTTAAAACACATGCTAGTTAAAACTCATTAAGAAAACTAATTAAAGCTTTATTGTCTTTACCAGTTTTTGGTGAACTTCATAACCAGCACTTCTCTCTCCAGTGTCAAGCCGCACTTCTGGTATCTCTTCTGGTTTCAAAGCAGACACTACATCAGAACAATGTAATAATGTTATTCAGGGTAATTCAGAATACACAATAGGGCTGGGTATTCGAAAATATTTTCAATATTAACAAAAACTAATGACATTTGAACATATGATCACAGATGGTCATGCTTAGATAAATTATCCTGTTTTAGAACTGGTCAGAATATTTCATTTATTTATTTTCTTATAGTTTTTATCCAACACACAGGGCGTGTGAACGTACAACTGCCGGGGCAAGAAGAAACAGCGTTTATTCTAAAAACAGAATTGATTATATAAATGCACTGCCCTCTGGTAGACAAAACAATAGCAGCTATAACTTTCTTTTTAAACCCAGGGAGATATTACAAGCAGTTATTTGTCAAAATATTAATACATTTTCGAATATGTCAAAATTTGAATATTAACAGATCAATGAAATTCGAAATTAGTTAATTCTCAGCCCTACTACACACAAGGACCTGATCGTCACTCACCTGGTCGAGTGGGAAGTCCTCGGTCTGCAACAGGACGGGCATCAACAGGCTCAACTACGGAGGAAGGTGAGATCACACTTTGTTTTCATTTCATTTGTCAAATCCAAGACCAGAGAAAACAATGGCATTACCGTGGTTTTCTGTGTTGGCCTGGTTGAAGCTTTCAGGATGAATGAACCCAAATCCACCCAGGGCAGGATCCATAGGAGCAGAGCTGAAAGCCTGGTCTGGCATTAGCGCATCATTGCCATAACTGATCCTGCCGTCCACCTGGAGAACACTGTCTGTCACCCACTGTTTGATTTGATCACTTATACACAGCACTTATACACAGCACTTATACACAGCACTTATACACAGCACTTATACACAGCACATTCAAATATAATTCAAAACTAATTTAATGCCCTCGTTCAGACACTCAGTAACTTCTTTCTAGGGCTGCAACCTACACATCACAATAGAATCAATCACTGGTCTACTCTGCAAATAGCAAATAGCAAAGGTTGTAATTATTCAAAAACATAATATTACGTTATGTTATGAGTTTATGTCATTTATTTAAACCAATGGATTTCACAAAATTCCATTGGGAATGGGAGCAGTCAAAATGACAGCTCTGGGAGTCCTAATGTTAATACTGAAAAATAGGAATACAAATATATGAAAGAGAAATGTAACATAAATTGTAATATTTATTTACAAAAAGAGAAAGAAGATTTGTGCCAAAATCTTCAGCCCAAATAATCTTTTATAAAAGTTTACATCAGCGTGTACAATTCCCAATAATGTTGGACTTGCATGGCACAGATGGGCTTGTGTCAGTTTCCCAAAGGATTTCTTTGGGAAACTTTGGTACATTATAAAAACCTACAATGTTACATTGCAACTTCCTTAATTCTATGTTTTTCTTTCCATCCATACCTGGATAAATGTAATAAAATAATAATAATAATAAGTATGACTTCACTCACCCGCCCATCGTTCTGCAGGGAGGAGACCTGCTGAGACAGCTCCACCTGAACCCGATGCACCAACACAGCTGAGAGAGGAACAGAGAGAAAATGATGCTGAATGCTAAGATATATGTAAATAGATTTTAATGTTTCATACTAATAAATGTAAATAACTAATACAATGTAATTATATGAATGAGGAAAACTTACAAACTTGGTTATGGATCTCATTTGCAACATTAGGCACTTTGTAAAGCAGACCCAAAGACTGATTCATTCTTTCTTCAATCACGTGAAGGTGAGTCAAGACCTGAGAATATCAAAGCAAAACATTTGAAACACCAAAGAAACCTACATGACACAATACATTTTTGGCATTTTTACCTGGGGTCGAATCTGGGCTGCCTTTTTGGGATCGACCGTGCAAACGTGTTCATAATGTTTCAGAGTGTGTTGTCTGTCCTTTTGCTCTGCACGGACGTACTTCTTTAACAAGCTCAAAACTTGTCGTGGCTGAAGGAGAGAGCAGAATCTCATTAACGCTTTCTTACAAGTGAGATTCCTCCAACAGAGCAAACTTTTTTCAGTTTCTATACAATATTTATCTAATTTCAATTATCACAGAATTAAAATAATATCAAGATATAGAAGAAATGTTATTTTTTTTCCAATAGAGATTAATAATGATAATGCGACTATTTACTTTTTTAGAATGTATAATTTTACTTTAAGAATGTGAAGTAATATCTTCAGTAGAAAATAAATACTTAAAGTTAAACAAATACCAAGTGAAAATGCTGCAGCCTGCCCTATCCCTATGCGACCACTAGAGGGAGGTGTAGACTTTTTCTTTTCTTTTTTAATTCTAAATTTGAAAATTACCTGCTGCAACCACTAGAATGTGACTGCAAAAACCGTAATTTTACAGCAAAACCTTTTCATGGTCAACACCTTTGCTTCAAAAGGCAGAAAAGTGTCATAATTGTACAATATTATTACATTTATAATGCACATTACATTAACAAAGACACTTCAAAGATTAAAAAATCTACAGACCAACAAGTTGTAATTGTTTACAGTCGTGAGGTAGAGTTGTAACGAGAGCGTGGCACGTACCCGTGGAGGGGAGGCCTGCAGAGCGCTGAGGTAGTTCTCCATCGCAAGGCGTCGGCGAGTGTTGAGCAGAGCTTCCACTCGAGCCATGTGTGTCTCCACCAGCTGCTGCCGCTCTCCTGCTGCCTCCTGCTCCAGAGCCTCCACCTTCTCCTGGAAGTGCTGCACACACAACGATCAACTAGAGTCATTTTGACCTCAGAGGTTCATCTGTCTTCAGAAAATGTCAGCAGATCTTTGGACTGGTCTGAATGATTCTCTAAAATGCCCCAGTACAATTCACATGTTTAAAAAAGTCTAGATTAAAAGTGGTTCATTAAAAAAAAAAACTTGGCACTGATGTTTCAGCCTGATACACTCATGTTTGTTCATGGATATTGGACAACTGAATGTGTGTATGCTTCTGTATGTGATTGTAATATGTTGTGCAATTACTTTGTGTTGCTCAATAAAACCTATAGACACAAGACAGAAAGGAAAAGACTTTCTAGCGGCACTACCTGAATGACAGCCTTTTTATCTGCACGAGGAAGGTTCTTGGCCTGTCTCTCCGCCTCTTCCCATTCCCTCATCACCTAATCAAGAGGGAAATATGTTACAAAATGTTCCAAACACAGTATTTACTATTGTACTATTAGAATTTAAATGTTTTGACACCTGAGACATTTTTTCCCGGTGTTTGGCCTCCAAACTTTCTTTGGCCTTCTGGAAATCAGCATGTTCATTGTCCTCCCCTGGAGCCTCAAGATAACGATCGACGGCATCTGGCGGGCTGGGAGCCATTGTTGGCACTACAAATGCAAATGAGCACAACATGGGTTAAAAAGGTGAAATAAATAATGATTCCATTAAAGGAAAGTGACCTCTTCAAAGGACAATTAATATAGAAACACATTTGTTACATATTTAGTAACAAATACAACATGGTTCCCAGAGTCCATCATTGTTTAGTGTGGGTGCCTGAAGATAAGATCAAAAGTGCAGAGATCTGTGCTGGCACAAGCAAAACCGGGCCACAGCACTTCACACAAACACATAAGACGGTGGAGACAATGGTGCTGACAGTCGAGGAACACTGTAAAAGCCATGCAGACAATAGAATACATGTAGAAATGAGTAGTGTGAGATATAACTTCAAACTTTGAATGTTCACACGTTTGGATGGTTCTATTTTCGTAGAAAGTGCTACAATATAATAGACATATTTAGAATTAATAAAAGTTAAATACCGGAAAAACTATATCTCTATCCAACCACAAAGTTAACTATTTCAACAGACTTGAAAAATATGATTATTCATTAACATGAAACTGATTATGAGGACATAATTAATATATTATGATGAAATCCATAAAATTCACTTAATTGACTTGATAAAAAGCATTTTTAAAGATAATCTTCCATAGGAACCCATACAACTATTTTAATATCTTGAACCATGGAATGTCCATCACCACACTGACTAGTTTTTACTGTATATTTGTTTCATTTATAACACTCCTAATGTATAATGGGCTTTCAGAGCACAATACTGTAATCTAATGATAAGATACCAATGCCTGGAGAAATGCATTTCAACAAGAACACAGGTTAATATGCCATGCCATTGCCAAAGAAACTTTATTGTTTAGAGTTAAGTAAAAACCTGCAGAGTGAAAGTAAGGGATAGTTTGAACAGCGTGATGCTGTTATAGTAGATACTGGACAAGACAGTCCCAGGTCCATGACTTACACGAACTGCTGCAGACAGCAAGGCAGTACTCCTCAGAGCCAAAGTTATTCCTGTTGCCCCCACAGCCCCCAAACAAGAAAGTAGCACACTGGCCCTTCTCAGGCTCGAAGTACCAGCGCTCCAGCGAGTCGTCACATGGGCCTGAGTCAGCTCGAGCCCAACAAACATCTGTGATGTGTACACACACGCAGCAAAATGTGCAACATAAAAAAACTGCATGGATTTCATTACTAACATCTAAAAACATGAAAACAAACTGCATGGATTTCATTACTAACATCTAAAAACATGAAAACAAACTGCATGGATTTCATTACTAACATCTAAAAACATGAAAACAAGCCAAAGTGAAAGAGCCTCCAGTCTCACCTCGCACAACCTCCTCCACTGATTCTGTGGTGGTGGTGGTTGTGGTTGTCATGGCGATGTTAATATTAGCCTCATCGCTGTAACGATCATCAGTGATATCTTCTTCTTCTTCCATGTTTTCCTCTTCATCAATAATATCCCCATTAGCATCTCTGTCATACGCCTCTTCATCCTCATCTTCATCGTCCTCTGCAGCAGCGGGCTCAGCGTCAGCAGAACGAGTCTCTCTGCGACACGTTCACATCAATCAACAACTGTCAAATTATTCAACAGTTATTCAACAGAATCCATGTGGACAACCCACCCATTATCCGAGTACTCTGCTGCCGGTCCTCCCCACCACACGTCAGACTCCTCCTCTTCAGCTTCAGTGTTGTCGGGCTGTGGTTCCGCCTCTGCCGGACAGCACACAAACTCCACTCCTCGGAAACGGTCAATGCCACATGGCAACAGCATCCCAAAGTCATTCAGGTACATGGAGCGGTCTCCACACGACTGATTCATAAAACACAATCATCGTATGTTTAATATATGTATATGTTTATGTTTAATATGTGTGGTTTATCAGGACATAAAACAGCACAATAAATGCATTGTTTTTGCACTTATATTACATATTAAGTATAGGAAGATATTGTTCCATCCATTCATTATTATTGCACGATTAGTCCATATCATCACTAACATCACAGGATACACCCCCCTCTGTCCTAATGCCAGGATGGGTTCCACATAGACATATATTTTCTGAGAGTTCCAACTGTGTACACAGGGCAACAGCTTTGACAAACGTCAAGTTAAGAAAGAATTTGCAGGTTCTTTAACAACATTATTTTGATCTTTTCCGTCTTAACGTTATCATTGCCAAATGTAAAAGGGTGGGGGAAAAAAGCTTTTTTGTCTTTCCTGTGCAACTCAATGCTCTAATTTGAAATAACACCTTCCAGATTATATTATACAGTATATAGACCGAAGGTCCATTCACAGTACAGGAGGTTGCCCTTTGGCAACGTTTCTGTTCAATGGTTTCATGAATCATATTTGTAGATGCAGCCAGGGACAGAGGGAGTCTAGTTTAAAGGCCAGATGATTCAATCTCTGCTGTTTGTGGATTATGTTGTCCTGTTGGTTTCATCGAACCAGGACAACATGGAGCAGCTGTGATGAACATTATCCAAGGCAGACAGAAGCTGCACAGATAAGTCAGTTTGTTGTGGGGAAGAGGGAGCAGAGTCAAAGGTTAGGGCACCTATTGATTCACACTCGATCTACGTTACTCATTAGATCATAGGCTTTGGGTAATGACTGAAAGAGATCTTGGATAAAAAGGGGCTTAATAAAGTTTCTTCTTGGCTGAATGAGCGCGACCATAGAGAAGTGAAGAGGTCAGCCACAGGACCTCAGAGTAAAGCCACTGCTCCTCCATGTAAAGAGGATACCTTTCAGATATACCTCCCTGTTCACAACTTGGCTACTAAAGTGAAAGGAAATGGAATGTAAGATGATATAGAAATTATTGTGACAACAGGCCCATTCACTTCCCTAACCACAATGATGCTAAACAATACATATTTCCTTCCTCACCTCTTTGGCCACAGTGTGCCAGTGCAGGTGGCTCTCACACTGATCCATACGCTCCTGATGAAGGAACTTGCACTTATCAGGAACAAGCAGGGCATCGCTTACAAACTCACCAACTGAAAAATATACGGGAAATGCATTTCATTAAAGCCTCTCAGTAAATGGTGAATAAATACATTAATGGCTTTCTTTCTCCTTGTCATCTCCAGGAGCAACTAAAAGCACTTAATAGAGCATCCCATACATTGTAAAAAAAGGGGAATGTTACCTAAGCAGCGGTATGGCACCACAATGTGGCTGTGACTGCGGCACTGCTTACGACCTTTCTTGCACCAGTTCTGAATACTCGTCGGCTGGTTGGCCTCCACCACATTAGTGATCTGCAGCTCTGGATATACCTGAAAGGGTGTTTTGCATGAGACTATATGAGACTACAACTTTTTCATTATGTCCAATGTATTTTAAGAAGACACAGTAAGAAAACAAAGAGACATTATAATATACCTCTTGACAGTACTGCAGGATGCCCTCCTTTGTACCGATGCAGCTCTTGGTGCCTGAGGGGTCCGAATCCCATTTTCCACTCTGGACGTTGATGTGCATGTTGAGCTTCCCACAGAACATTGCCACCTGAGGCTCAGTGAGCAAACTCACCGAGTCATCAACAGTGACCTGGACAAATAAATTAACATTCTGTTTGTTTACAGCAAATTAGGACTTTAAAAGGAGATTCATT
Organism: Pomatoschistus microps; assembly: GCA_029875035.1. Taxonomy (NCBI): domain Eukaryota; kingdom Metazoa; phylum Chordata; class Actinopteri; order Gobiiformes; family Gobiidae; genus Pomatoschistus; species Pomatoschistus microps. The sequence continues at coordinate 23,683 of JAPMNZ010919202.1, forward strand.
GTCTAAACAAGATGTTTTAAGGTACTATACCAATTGACTCATTGCAATGTGTGGAGGTAAAAAATATTCAGAATAGTTAAATCATTTCTGTTAATTGAAATAAAATTGGTTTCATTTCCCTTCAGGCAGTGAAATGAAACCCAACAGGAATGATGGGGCTTTAATGAACAGGAATGTGAACTTTGGATGGACTCAACACTTTGTATTGGTTTAATGCTGCTCAATTGAACGGTTTTCTTTTAACCATGATGTTTCTTTAAAAAATAGACCTTTCTATTGCGACTGAGCAATCCTTTATCAACACAATACATTATATATAACTACACTTATTATAATATACATGGGATTCAGAACAATGGAAATGAGTATCATTGCAATCGCTTTCTTTCTTTAGTTTGCAGCTTATAAAAAGCTGATGTAAAACAAGCAGCAGGAGTCTACCATGACATGTTCTCACTCATGTTTCCCCCCAGTGCAATAGAATTTACAAGAGTAATCCTTCTTTAATGTTCAAAAGCTTTTGTCTTAAAGGGTACATGGTGGGCCTTTAATGATCTTGATGCTAATTAAAGTTATATATACCACATAATGTTGTTTTGCAGTCTATTTTATTCCCAGAACTTTAATGAGACACATGGCATTTATCACCGTTTACAGGTGTGAACGCTGCGGGGAACATGATGGACAGTTGTTGGTCCCGGGCCGCTATCCTCGGACTTCTTGAGATAAATTCACATGTCATAAGGCACTCTCCACTCTGGTGTTTTGGTCTTAATTTAACGCTAGTCCAGCGCTGCATCAAGCGCACCCGCGCCATCTTGCCTGATTTGTCTGCATGGTTCCCATTCTCCTCAGCAGCTTTCCTACCACCACCCTCAGCTGCCGCCTGGAGAGCATAGACTAAGCCCGCTCCACTACATGTGGTGTTTGACAGAAAACTGTGTGAATGAGTGAATTTGAAGGCATTTGCTGAAAGGTGAATGTCTGTCAACAACGGCTGCTCCGCTGCTCCGTTGCCCCGTTGCCATGCCAATGTCCCGTACGCCCAGGCTCAGGATAGCCTAGCATCACTGTTAGCCCTTTAGCACGCACAGTGCTACCTCTGCCGAAGAACTATTTAACGGCACGTTGTGAGAAAAGTCCACGATGCACTGAAGAGAGACCCAAATAGACCCATATACAACAGAACCAGTGCACTAGGAGGTGTCCATGGGTGACATGTAACAGTAGGTGCGGTAGGCCCGGGAGCTTTGCTGACGCCACGGGTTTAACCCGGTTTATTCACCGCTATTGATACTTTAGTATAAATAACAAGCAAACGCCTAAAATGTAGCTAAAATGTGGTAGATGAAGCATTTAAAGGGAAGAAGAAAACTAATAGTTTTACAGGCTGAGACAATTTCTAGCTGTTACCT
>JAPMNZ010919245.1:0-14232 GCA_029875035.1 Pomatoschistus microps
ACGCTGAGAAATTTGCATTAGGAGCCTGGCCGTTTCTGTTAATAGCCTGGAAACGTCTGCGCAGCGTCTATGTGTAAACCCAGCCTAAGACTAAACCACGGGTCAATCAAGGGGGGCTCCTCAGACATGCGCACGCACACACACACACACACACACACGTCAGGCCCCAGCGCTGATGCGGAGCTCACAGCTTTCTCTTGTGGGAACAGAGTAAGAGCGATGCGGCCTCTGCAGCGTGCACACTGATCACAGGTGAGCCGCTGTCAGCCTCACTTCTGTGTGGAGCACTTTGTCCCTGCTCTGGTTAAAACACAGCGTCTGGGGCCACATCTCAGCGTCAGGGTAAAAATAAAATTCAGAAATCACTGGCGAGATCCCTGTAGTTATAGAATTATAGGCCTAATATTGTTACTATTACTGTAACTAAACTAAACAAACACAACAGTTCAGTGACTGTCAGTGTGTGTTTTTACCTAATCTTTCATCTGAAGTCTATAATTGCATTTGTCCGAGAGCTCGTACTGAGACAGTGGAACTATTTGAAACTGACAACCAGTCATTGTGTTTCTTTGTTACTAAGATTTTTTCATTTTCAGGGAAGTTCAAAAACGTGGCCAAGGGAGAAAACGCCTCGGCAAGAAAAACTTTAAGAAGCGATGGCTTCGAGTCACCAACAGAGAACTGTCTTATCATAAACACAAAGGTGAGATGTAACACTGCCCCCAGGGCTTTGTGTGAGCCTCCTCGCCTCTGCAGAGATCTCAACTGTCATACCCTCTTGTCTCCATGGAGATGGATATGTTTAATGCATAGACCACTGCGGTATATTCTGGGATTGACTTTGGTCCAATTTATTGAAAAGTAAACAGCTCTCAAGAGAATTCTTAAGGGAATAGCTCGGCGCCACTCCTGATTGGGTTATTAGTTGGCGGGTTTGAGTTTGCTGGAATCATCTTCATCCATGATAAGGCACAATGGGCGATGTCAGCCCTCAGTGTGTCCACTCAGTTCTATGGTTTGATGCCATAATCTGATGCATTGCAGATTAAAGGCGCTATACCTGTTTCTGCAAGGTTTGAATGTTTAGCACCGCCCCCAACTCGCTCACAGGTCTCTCATTTCCCCTACGCTCTCCTCCCATGGAGCCATCTAGGTTTATTTGCTAGCTGATACGTATGCAAACATTAGCATTAGCACAACTTCTTGTAAACTGTACAACAATCACTGATGAAATGGTACAAAAGCAACGCACTGCTAACAAAATACATAATTGAAAGCTCATTTTGCGTCCGAATGTAGTCCGAGCATAGATAGTCCGAGGCGGTCCCGCAGGTCTCTCCCATAGACTGTAAGTCACTCCAGAGAATACGATATAAGCTAGCTATGTTCACCCCCACTCGATTTCTTCTTTGATCATTTTTTCGCTTTATTTCCCACTTCTCTTCCTCACTGTTGTGTGGTTTGGGCTGTTTTGCTGTGTCTGCAGCCAGAGGAGTTATAGCCAATTCTGCTAACATGCTACTGTGTTTAGCAGCGCTGTAGAGGCTAGAGGACACAGCCTCGTTCTGTGATTGGAGGAGAGCGGGCGTCACGCTAAGTGAACTCAAGTTTTCAATAAAATTACGGATTTTTATACAACTTGTATGTAGTAATAAGCATTTTTATGAACTCTTAAAAAAATAATCGGGTATAGCTTCTTGAAGCAATATCGTCATGGTGACTATTGGGAGGTTGTTTACATAGTGATGAAAAATGAGGAAACAACTATCTTGCGGTAGAACAGCCGATAAACACTAGTTCAGATCATTCATTAGGACGGGACTCACTGTGGTGTATCCTGGACGTAGTTACATGAGAGAAGCAGCTCCTGGGAGACTCGGCTCAGCTCAGCTCAGTCCAGTGCAGTGTGTTATTGTTGGAGTGGCTCTGACACAGACTTGTGCTTTCAGGGAAAGAGGCCCTCTGCATCATAAGTGTCAAAAACATCCAGGCTGTGGAGAAACTGGATGAAAGTGCCTTTAACCGCAAAAATGTAAGTCCTGTCTCCATAAACTCCCACTTCTCTTCTAATACACTCTGTTGTCACATGTTCGGCTGTGGGTGGACTGTGCTGCGGTCAGTTAATAGTCATTATTTCATTTAGGAATGGAGTTAATCACAGTTTTATGTAACTATGTAGTAGTTTGTATTTATAATGTTAATACCTTGTTATAGGAAATCAATGTAAAACAGATGTGAGAAGTGTTGACAGTGTTCTTCACAGTCATTCAGGAACATCAGAGAAAGGATCATAACACTGTCAGTTTGATTCTCCCCTAACTTCACAACAGTTAATGTAAAGTCCAAACAGTCGGGAAGCAAGAGGTTCCAGATACTTGAGCTCATAAATAGGTAGATAGATTTTTAATAGAGGTTTTTACTAATATACTGGGACCGGCAACATGAGAGATAAAAGATAAGATTAACTTAACTGATCTCACAAACATGGCTTGAGGTGGTTTGATAAGAGGAAAGGTGTTGGTTAAAAGATGATTGTGGTGAGTACAAAGTGAGAAGCAGGAGGGAGGTAGAGCTTCCTGGTCTCTGGTCTCTGTGTCGTGGTGGCAGTTAGTTGTATTAGAATATTTGATGTGCTGAAAATATGGCACATCAAAGCTTTGGCCTTCATACAACATTTCTCTGTGGCAGATGTTCCAGGTGGTGCACTCAGAGAAGCCACTGTACGTACAAGCAGGGAACTGTGTGGAGGCCAGTGAGTGGCTGGAGGTGCTGGGCCAGGTGAGCCGCTGCAATGAAGAGCGCCTGGAGAGTTTCCATTCGTCCACGTTCACAGGGGGAGTGTGGCAGTGCTGCAAGAGCCAAAACAACTGCGCTCCGGGCTGCAGACCCTGCACCATGTGAGTCCCTCTGACCACACCCACCAAGTCCCCACGCTTTGGGGATGGATTTGTAGATCAATGTTTGCTTACTTTGGTGTGCTGTTCCATGTCTTACAGCACGATGCTGGCGAACCTGCAGCTGGATATTGACTGTGATCGTGAAACGGAGAGGATCTTCTCTCTTCTGTCCTTAAACGACACCAAGCTCCAAAACATGGAGGGTGAGTACTCCAAGGTCAGTGTTTCTGTGCGCTGTAGTGCAAATACTGTACGGCTTCAGTGCTTTTTCTGTCATTGTTGCTGGTCTTCTTCAGTGTGCTGTAATCCTAACTATTTATGCACGGGTTTCATTCATGTGTTTTCTTGCAGATGCTTGTGCTACTTTGGCGGTGTACCAGGGCCCCCAGCGGGAGCAGGACGAGTATTCCAAATTCACCATTCAGGAACCCAAAGAGACCTTTCAGACACTCAAACAGCTGCGCAATGCTATGGAGGAGCTGCAGCGGCAGCACAATCAGCGGGGGGAGTACACGTACGGCAGTCTGTAAGTGTGCACCGCTCACACCGACACACGAGCTCAAAGATCATTCTAATGGACGCTCTTTGTTCTAGGAACAATCCCATTATAGGAAAGACCTCATAGATGATATACAACATGCACCTGCAGAAATCCACTGGATCCTGGAGTGGACCACAGAGTCAGAGGTTATGAACTGTGGAAGGACCAGTCCACGACCAGCAAGAGTCTAATGTGAAGAACCCTGTGACATCACAGGATCCGGAGGAACAGAAGGGTTTGGCATATGCCTCTTTTTCCCCATTTTGAATCATGGGCACATTACAAGGGGAGTCTATGTACAAATTATTTATAACATGTCATCAATGCCCTTTTTCATCTCCAAAGCTGTGTGAAGAAGGTATCATTAGATGGTGTGAATAGGCTGCTATTTTTTTTATTCATCCACTTTTCAATGAATACCTGTGATCTCTAAAGAGAGTCCCATCGGGATGGTCTGTCCAGAGGCGAGATGGGCCATCTGCTTTTGACCTGTACAATCTTTTTGACCTTAGTGTCTTTCCCGTTCAAATGAATGTATATATATATCTCATCTTTAGATACTCTTACTGTTTGAGATTTTACAGTGAGTAGATATGACCAATCTGCCTTACTTTGATGGATGTTTTTTTGTTCTCACATTAAATGCTGAGGGAATAATGCAAAAGCACTTTAAATATTTGGATCTTTCCAAATGAACATAACTAGATACTTAGTATCAACTCCCCCTTTGATCAGTTCCATGATCTCCAGTACGTGTTCATTCAGTAATATGACGATTATATTATAGGATAGGATATTTTTCTCGACCAAAGAAAATGTCATAAATTTGACTTGAAAAGGGAAAAAGAATTATTGTATTTTTGTGACAGATGTTTTAAATGGACAAATCTCTATCGGCATATGTTTATATGTTTAACATATCATTTAAGTGAAGTTGAATGTGTTCAGGGAGAGAGAGAGAGTCTGCTTCATGTGGACGGCCATGTTGAAGGCACTAAACATATCCAGGGGCCGAAGTGACAAGTGACGGTGCTAACATGAAGAGCACGGTCACATAATGACAGCCATCTAAAACATATGAACCTTTTATTTCAGCCACATCTACGCTCTATACTGCCAGAACCAACCATTCATTTTTCTGAATATGTTTTTGGAAAGGAAACACCAGCACAAGTTTAGTACAGAACCCCAGTTTATTCACGGCCGCCATCTCACTGCCGCCATGTCATTCTCCCTGTTGCCTGTAAATGATCAGAGATGGATTATTACACCTGATGACCCGAATGAGACAAAGGACCATAAGGACCATAAGGACCATAAGGACCATAACGTGAGGGACCTGTGCCCTCCTGTTCGTCTGACCTGTTTTATTCAACAGTTTTTCGTACGGAGGACTTTTATATCAAGAATGTGCAGTGCCACTGTTTTGACAATAACGTTCTTGTTTCCTCTGTGGTTGTTTCCATTTTGCCGTATCCTAGCAACCTACCCACAACAAAGCAGTATCTGGGAGCACTCTGTCAGATAGACCACATTAGTACCAGCTCGGCCTGGATAGAACCAGGGCCAAGCAGGTACTAAGAAGGATCTAGGCCCAGTTAAACAAGACCAGTGGAAAGACTCCCTATGTTTGGGATTGCATTTTTGCCAAATCAAACCAGAAGAGAAGCCAATCAGATCCATGCCTGTTGCAATTGGAATATTTTTCCTCATTAAATGGCCCTACGAAAACACATCAAGTATTATTCAGTATTTCAAGTTGTTTGTTCCAACTTGAAATGTTTCCTACTGACAAATCCAAAAGCCAGTCCAGCGTCCTGTTTACAGACATCACTCAGACCAGCGCTCGTGCTTTGTGCCAGTTCAATAAGGACTAGTTTAGGTCAATGACGACTAGTTTTCAGCCAGTTTTCCAGTACATAAACAAATGCATGGACAAATTTAAGGGAAACATTTTTAAATTTCCACACAGAAAAATCACAAACAAATGTTTTGTTTTTTTCTTTTTTTTTACTGATTGTATAAATATGTAGGAAATCCTCAAAACTTGTTTTTTATGGTTTGTTTTCCACTTGTTTGTCACTTTGTCCTGTTAACATTAAACCAGTTGCCAGTCAGTTTCTTGAGTCTTTTTCTTGATCTTACTTTAAAACCAGAGACCACTCATTATAAGAAAATACACCCACCAGAAATGGTTCAAATATTCATGTATGATCACTGATTTTGTACCTTCTTTGATTTACATAAATGTGAGGTGCTATTTTATATTGTTATAATAAAAAAAGAGAGGGGCAGTTATATTTCACAACATTTGCAATTCAATTAGAGCCTGAATTTCTCCTACGGGGGATCAACAAAGTATCTATTCTGCTCTCTGATTGGATAATTGTATTGTTAATTTTCAACATGTGACCTGTTTATCTGAGTACAGAGAAAAGGAGATATCATGTAAAATGATAAAATGAAATATTACATACCATAGAAATAAATATAGAATACCAATTGGGAACATAACCTTTATTTTGTTACATAAATGTTTACACTGTCAGATAACCATTAGTCCCAAAACCTACAGATCCACAAGGTCAAATATTTGGACATGGAAGCTCAAATGTAAACAAAATAATAATAACATTAAAACAGGAGTACATGGGAAAATGTAAAAAATATTACAAGTGTCAAAAGTTAAAAAAGCAATAATATAAAACAGATTCTATTTCACATAAAAAGAACATTTTCTCACAGCGCTCTCTGATCACTTGATGAAGGCCAAGTTTGAGCCATCGAAGGCTTATTTATTTCAGTTTACATTGAAGTTCCTCTGTATCCTCTATGCAAATGTCAAAGACATCTGTTCAAACACAAATATACCAACACAGCGGTCTCACAGGAAGGGAACGCTTCTTCAAATGAACATAATTTGGTTCATCAAGTTCATGATAAAAACATCCGGGACTTTCCGGAGTTTGAGAAATTGGCACACGTGACAGAGACTTGTATGTTTGGCCTTATCCCTAAAGGAAGAAAACGTGTCCAACAGCAACACAAGAACAGATCGGCTGATGAGCAGTGAGAAGTGTCATGGTCAACAGCTCCCACTTCAGTCTTTTGTGAGTCGCCCTTTACTGGACTTTAAAAAGAAATGTGATTTTAAGAGAGTTCAAGGCCATCTTTATTTCTATTTCTATTTGTACCCAAGACCTGGAGAGTTGTTATCCATGCATTGTTATTTCTGTCTTATCTTTCCTTTCTTGTCAATCAAAAACAATGAAAAACATATTTACAGTATAGTGTTTCTTTTGGATTGGGAAGACTCGTTCTGATGACTAAGCACATTAACATCGGCTCAATCTCAGTACGTTTCTCATATACAGTTGTTTTTATACCACAGGAGTCCAACACAGTCTGCGTTCCTGCTGTTTTAACACAAGTTTGTCCCTTTGTTTAGCACTTTTTTTCCCACCAAGGCTGTAACACGAAAACGTACAACTTGAATGTCGATGTGTCAAATCCATCTGTAGTGGGCGAGCAATGCAAACATCTAAACAAGTCCCTTATTGTTTATGTATCCAATTAAATCCACTTTATTTTGCACATTTAAACAACAAGATGTTTCCAAAGTGCTGCAGACAAGACCATATAAACAATAAACCAACACCGTACAAATTAGCTCCATCAGTAAATGAGTAGAAAGCAAAACATAGACATAAATTCGCAGTAAAACCACAAATACAAGTCAAATTAAAAATACGTTTGGACTAAGTAGGGCCCCTCTGGTTCTCTGGTTTGTTCAATGAACCAAAGGCAGAGATGGACCTCAGGGCTCGCGGGGGACGGTTCATTTGGAGCTCTGTAATGTACTGAGGGTAAAGCACTTTAAGATTCATATTAAGTATATCCTATTGTCCCTGTAAGAAAATTAGGTCTCTGCACTTGACCCATCCTTGCATGCCACGAAGCCGGACCCAGATGTTAATGCTCGGCTTGGTCAGGACCAGAGCTGGAGGATTTTACCTACTGTACATGTTTTGGGTGGTTGGGGAAACCGGAGCAAAAGAGCTATAAAATAATAAATGAATTATAATTGAATTGAATAAAAATAATGTATAATGTACGAAACAGAACTGAGGCAATGACTGTAATTGGCAAACTATAAGAAGCTACTTTTTCCAAGTTACTCTGCGGTCTGTAAGAGTCCAAACTGCATTTTTATTGTCCTAGAGCCGGTGTCTCAACTCGGCTCAAAGGATCTTCGTGGCTGCAGGATTTTGTTCCAAGCAAACAGGTGGTTTATGTTTATGTAAATAGGAGCGCGCCAAAACTTTTTATGAATGGGACTTGTTTTTACGTCTTTTTGGCTGTCAGAGAAGAGTTTAACTACTTATTTTGACTCCATCCAGTTTTGATAGCTATAGGAGGCACGTTTAATGTCAAAACAGTTTGGTGAAGGAGTCCTGACACTGAGACTAAAAGTTAACCTCTTCAGGGTATTATATGTGTGGCCAAACCTGCATGTGAAAACCAGATCCCGTCAGACCTCCAGTTAAAACAGTCGTCTCATCTTTGTTTTATCAATCAGATTTTGCTTATGTGATACATTACAACATGAAACCCTGCAGCTTATACTCAAGTGCAGCTTATATGTGAATATACGTCATTTTCAAATGTAGCTGATGTGGTTTATACAGGTGCGTCTACTCTAACAGTACAGCAACCATCCACACACACCAGACACATACTGTACTTATCAATCTCAGATATCATCATTTAGATAATAGACAGGACCACAAAGTGAATATATGACCCTAATCCCAACACTTTGGGATTGTCTGATTGGTCAATGGATGCAACCTTTCTAATGACCATAAAAATCCAGTGCAAGTCTTTCATATCAATTGAAATTTGTAGATTAGACTCGATTCCAAGCTATTTCTCCTTCTGTTATCTTTGTTAGTGAATGTTTTTGCATAGTGAAATATACGACTTGAGGCCGATTCATAATGTCACCATGGCCCTATAAACTACTCCACGCCGTTTTACTCAGTCCAATTATAAAGTAGTCTTTCTGTATAATGTCCGTTAGTGAAGTACAAATGATATTACTCGTGACGGGGTCAGATTTATTCAGCTGGAAACACATATATTAAGCAGTTTTGGCTCCTGGGGGTCAGACAGCCGCCTTGTGCCTCTTTATAGACTTCCATTTCCTGGTTTGGTGTCCTCTGACGCTTCTTGACACAATTATGGATATTACAGTTTAATAGAAAGATTAGGGGCCAATACCTCGGAGGCAGAAAGTTGGAAAATAAAATCTGTGAACCAAAAACTATCAGTCAAACAGCATGGCCTTGAGGAAGACTTTGTAAAGAGTGTGCACATGTGGATTACCTGCTCTTGTTTCCTAGTGCTGTGAGAACTTTGGGTCCTCTCTCTGTGGTCTGGACTTGTCACAGTCAGGAGCCACAAGCATGTTTCCTCTGACTGAGCTGAGTGTGAGAGAGGCAAACAGCCGGTCGCGTCACTCTATGTCCTCATTCTGGTCATTAAAGCCGAGCAGAGGTGTAAGAAACTTCATTAAACAAGTAGCAGAATGCACGCTATTACACTTCTGAATTTAGAGGCATTGCCAACGACTGTAGACCACGATTAATTAATTCAGAAGCTTTGGCGAACCACTTTGTATCTGTAATAAAGGACTCGGAAGCTTTGGCGAACCACTTTGTATCGGTAATAAAGGACTCGGAAGCATTGGCTAACAACATGATCTCTGTATTTCAAAATAACTTTCAAAAATAACTTCAAGCCTAAAATAATGAAAATAATCATTGGCTTAGTTGGTAGAGCATTGGCCTTTGATTGCATTGGGTTCGAGCCCATCACGAGACCTCCACCAACGTCTGCTGTTGTTGTGTCTTTGGGCAAGACCCCACTTTGCCTGAAGCCCCGAGTGAAACTTCGAGGCTGTTTTGGGGCGGCATTGGCCTTTGAGCCCGAAGGTTGTGGGTTTGAGCCCACTGCAAGACCTTCTCCATCGACTCCACTGATGTCTGCTGTTGTTGTGTCCTTGGGCAAGACACTTATCCCACTTTGCCTATAAGGAGCGCGGAAGTGATGTTCGCTGCTTGCCTTGACGTGTATGTGTGTATGTGTATGCATCAAACTGAAATGTCCCCATTGTGGGACGAATAAAGGACCTTCTTCTTCTTCTTTTGTCACAGACAGAGCAGCCATCCTCCTGAGGACTCACCACCTGCAGGAGGATCAGCGAGGGGCTGGCGCTCTGTGAACTGAATGGCAGCTTGCCCAAGGACACAACGGCAGCAGACATCAGTGGGAGTCAGTAGAGAAAGTCTCGCGGTGGAATTTAACCCACGACCTTCAGGCTCAAAGGCCATTTCTCTACCAACTGAGCCACTGTCGCCCCTAAAAGACAGACACATGGTATTTAATTAAGACTCATTCGGTTGGGACAAAGAGCAAGTATTTGTGAGAGAGAAAAAGTTAGGTACCCCAGCTTTAAACGACTCAGAGCAGAGAGAACAGCAGGCCTCTGCTGCGGTCGCTCATCACAAACATCATTACATCCTCTTTCTTCTCACTGGACACACACATTGTCACCACATAAAACCCGGATTTATTTCTGTCTGTGTGGACGTTCAAAGAGCGCTTGTTTACATGTTTCCAGTTTGCACATTCGCCGAGCCAGAGACCACGTTAAAGCCTTACAGATGGAAAACACACAACACACATTCTTGATCTATTTTGCAATGTTAAAAGTAATATATTATCCATTTAGGAGGCTTAAACTAGCCCTACTTCTGGGCTTGAAGTTATAAAATCGCATAAATTCTGTTGTGTGTGAGCCAATAAATATTCCAGACCTGATAAAAAGCTGTTGGACTTGCATTAGGGCAGAAGGTTCAATCTACCAACTGCAAACATAAAGATGATATTGTAAACTAGCTTGTCATCAGCAGCAAAACGAAACAACATAAAACAAATCCAAACGATAGCACAACGTACCATCCATTTACTTACAATCAAAAAACATAAATCTTGTATTGTGATATTTTCCTCAAGTTGTTTACTAGAGACTTTTATGAGGGGAAATGTGAGTCTGCCAATAAAGTAGTGCCAGACCTGCCTCCCTTTGCCATGTGCATTCTGAAACACCACCGCTAATGTGGTCTGAGCAAAAGTGGGAAGAAAAAATGCGGCCGTAGCGTCATTCGATTCCAGATTCAATCATAAAACCGGGAAACGTTGCACTTTTATTTTCTGTACGTCCATAAAGTCTGTGACCAGGAATATAAACGGGGTTAAAGGGAATACTGAGGTGAAAGATACATACAGTTCAACCCGAGCAGTGCACCCCATATGACCGTGGGCTCAGGCTGAGTAGGACAGGGGGGCGAACGGGAGGGGGGCCCCGGGAGACGACCCCAGTGGAAAACGCTGGGACAAGCTGGAGACATGTGGGACTGATGAAGATGATGATGATGGAGGAGAGGAAGAGGGGATGTATACAGAGGCGTACTGAAACAAGAGGCAGAACAAGAGACAGGTCCAGTTAGGGGAACGGGAGAGCGATTGTATTGTATTTGCTTTTACACAGTCAGTAAATGGAAGTATTCTAAGCCGATCAAGTATATATAGTTTATAGCGCTGAGAATGTGACGTGGATGTAAATGTGAGGTTTTATTTCAGTAGAATACTTAAACATGGAAGATTGTTTTTCAAATGAAATCGATTTAACAGATTTCACTTTGTTTTGACTTATCATTAGCACTACTGCTACTTCTTATTCTTCTACTACTACATCTATTTATATGTGTGTTACTGTTGCTGCTGCTACGACTACTACTGTAGTTCTACTTCTACTGCTACTCCTCCTGTGCTACGTCTTCTCCTACTCCTATTACTACTACTACTACCACCACTACTACTAATACTACTTCTACTTCTACTACTCCTTCTCCCACTACTATTAATCTTACTCCTCCTACTACCACCACTATAATTACTATTAGTAGTAATTCTAGTGGTAGTAGAAGGAGTTGGAGTAATAGAAGTAGGAGGAGAAGTAGTATTAGTCTAATACTACTTCTACTTCTACTGCTACTATTTCTCCTTCTACTACGACTACAAGCACTACTACTAATACTACTTCTGCTACTACTCCTTCTCCTACTGCTACAACGACTTCTACTTCTATTTATGTAACCTTTGCTGCTACTACTATTAACCCTGCAACAAGTTCTACTTCTACTTCTACTGCTACTACTCATACTCCTACTACTATTATTCCTATTTCTACTACTACTACTTGTACTACTACTAAAGCCACCTCTGTAACAATATTGGTAGATATCATCCGAACAATAACATCATGCATTTTCCATCTTGCGTCTTTATCCATGAAATCCAGAATGATTCCAGAAAAACGTACAATGAGGACTTTTGTCATAGTTGTGATTTGTATAATTTGAATTGATAAAAAGAAGTCCTCTTGATATCGCACACACAAAAGTCTCATACAACAGATGTGTAAAGTGGAGACTGACAGGGTGGAGCTGAGAGGCAGTGTGGAGGCTGGCATCCATCAGCAGAGGAGCAGTGGGAGAAGACGGTCCACTCCCACAGGACTCGGACCTCGGGCCAGGACCCCTCTGAAACACAAACACACGGTTGGAGAGCTGCAGATGGGGAGGTGACGGCACACGGGGTGGTCCTGCTGGGCGTGCTCCCTCTTTCATGGTTCAGCAAATATATGTCGAGCATATGGCCTCTTCAAATTCCAATACAGCGATAAAGTAGATGACATGATAAGACTGCAGACACAACATGAAGCCAGATTTTAATTTGAAAACCTTTGCATTTAGGGAAATTTACAGCTTGGCCTTTTTTCTTTTACTTTTCATTCTGAATCTCCTACTCTCTAACAACTCTTTGGAAAAGTTGGTACTTGGTGCATAAGGTTTAAAGAGTGAAATTCATAAAAGTATTACAGGTGAAACAGGTGATCATTGAACTTTTTCTTCTGCAATTCAATCTACAAAAGCTTAAAGTAGAAATATGTAAGATTTTCATGTCAAGTCATTAAATGGCCCTAATCTGTCAAAAGGCATTAATAAAACATGCTCTTTTCCAATAATTCTTTAACTGATAACAGTAGTTCAGAGATATTTGAATTTCTAAATGATTTTACAGCCCCTAAATCTTGTTATTGTTTTCATTTCAATGTCCCGCCCTCCACCGTTTCACCAATCAGAAAGTCTATAATCCGCGTTGTCAGAACTCGCCGTGTTGAGCTAATCTCACTGGTAAAGTACCATGTGGCCACAGAACTAAAAAAAGGTCTTGTTATGATTCTCAAATTATTAGCAACAAAACAAGGAATAAAACGAGGACCTCTATTGGGGCCTTTGTGAAAAAGGTGTTGGTTAAAAAAAATTGTTGTTTGTTTATTCAGCTGTTATGGTCCCAGCTGGATTCGTCTGCATATCTGGCAACCTGAGTCAGGGAGAGTGGGAGAGGCTGCAGTACCATTTTTGTCCAGATTTTTACATACTGCTTCTTTAACTTATGTCTCACAACAAAAAACCCAACATAAACATCGGAACAATAAAGAATATGTTGAAAATCATGATCATGAAAATGAAAACTCAGATTTGGCATATGTCACTTCGCATGTGATGAGTCGATAGAAAATATGGGTTTCAGATTTCAAGTTCAAATACAGAAACAAATGAACTTTTGAATAATTTGTATTGTCTGAGTTTCACTTGTATGTATCATTGCCATTTGGAGCTGAAATGGAGCTGTTTTTACGATTCCACCTATGGACTTTCCTTGGCTCTTTGTGTGGGACGCTGAACTGTAATAATGCGGACCACCAGCAGATTCATACAAAACTTTTTACGAATGAAGTGAAATCCAACTTTGTGCCACGGTGGCTCTGTTGGGACACACAGACTCACACATGGTCCAGGGGTCGCTCTGTTCTGGGGATTGTAGCTGGCAGCCTCTCTGTCCTCCTGTCATTGCTGGTTCCCTGCTCTCCCCGGGTCTGTCTTTGGGATGACTTAGACCTAAACAAAGGGTTCTCCTGGCGGGGCTCACGGCTGCCAAAAACTCACTGTCTCGCAGACAGTAGATTACGACAATTGTTGACATTTCCTCTTTGGAGCTGTCCACAGAGAGTCCACGGTACAGAGGACGGATTCATTTCCATCTCGAAGACACTATTATAAACAAGACAATGTTGAGTTTTATTCTGTGTTGTAGAGATTTTCATATTGGCTGTTTCTGCCGTGTGTGTGTGTGTATGAATGTATGTGTGTGTGTGTGTGTGTGTATGTGTGTGTGTGTGTGTGTGTGTATGAATGTATGTGTGTGTGTGTGTGTGTGTGTCTGTATGTATGCGTGTGTGTGTGTGTGTGTGTGTGTGTGTGTGTGTATGTATGTGTGTATGTATTTGTGTATGTATGTGTGTATGTATTTGTGTATGTATGTGGGTATGTATTTGTGTATGTATGTGGGTATGTATTTGTGTATGTGTGTATGTATTTGTGTATGGATGTGGGTATGTGTTTGTGTACGTGTGTATGTATGTGTGTATGTATTGGTGTATGTGTGTATGTATGTGTGTATGTGTGTATGTATTTGTGTATGGATGTGGGTATGTATTTGTGTATGTGTGTATGTATGTGTGTATGTATGTGTGTATGTATGTGTGTATGTATTGGTGTATGTATGTATGTATGTGTGTATGTATTTGTGTGTGTGTGCGTG
>JAPMNZ010919264.1:0-14709 GCA_029875035.1 Pomatoschistus microps
TCAGGTTGTGCAAAAGAGAGAAATGTGCAAACATGTTAAGTACAGGATAAATTATGTACAACAAAGTGTCAAGTGACAAGTGAACAATTTTGACATTTTAATCATTCAGAATATTGAAAATTGAATCGCAATCCCGATGTTTGTTAGAAATAGTGCAATATTTTTTGCTTGAATCATATAGCCTTTGTATAGACATCTTAAGCTAAACACTGAAATCCTAGTTTGTTTTTCCCACTTGGCCCATCACCTTTTGTCCGTGGTGTTGAGTGCGGCTCTGTCTCTCTCCCAGGTGATGTTGGCTTCAGGTACCCCGTTAATCTGACACTGAAAGCGAGCCACTCCTCCCTCGTCCACCTTCATGGACACTGGGTGAGTGTGGAACTTTGGCAGAGCTGAAAAACATTCAGAAAAACTTATTATTAAAGATAATCTTTCTATGCATTGAGTTTTTAGAACACTGTCTAAAGAGCAGAACATTGTACAATGTGCTGGGAATGTTTCCAATCGTCTTTTGTGGTGTCAGTTTTTTCTCATTTTTTGTTTCCAAAGAAAGTAAAACATATATACTGTATCTCTCTCACAATGCCCTGTACCTCATTTGGGCCTCCACCTATTTTTTATTACGCAGGTGCCTATAGTAACAAAGTTGTTTGTTGATGTTGTATGTTTGGTCTTTGTAGAGCTCAAATCATGATTTCATTAAATTAAGGATCGTAATTATTAGTGGTTAGTAATTAGTTTCATTTGAAACAAATACTGTATTTCTTACAAAGACAATAAACAGGATACAAAATCAGTAATACAGTTTGAAGATATCATGAGAAAATGAGTGTAACACAGCTTTCTTTTCATGAAATAGAAAGTGCGGCTTCCAGAGTTTGAGTTGCCAGAGCTCCAGATTTTAGTTTACAATTCTCTTTAATCCGTGCTTTAAAAATATATGACAGGAGTGTTTCAGAAATCTGTAAAATATCTTTCATTGTCAAGTTCAACAATGATTTTCAGCTTTGTATAAATTCAATCTTTCAATTATTGAAACTTTTAGAAAATTCAAAGGAAACTCATAGCAATATTTCGAATAATATCGTTCTCGGGTCTGGCCTATTCTCGCCAAGAACGTATCATCTTTGCAGTCTGCGTATTATTTTTCTAACAAATGTATGTGAATGTTGTGTTTCTCATTGTGTTGTGGACTTACATGCCATTTGGACTTTGGCTTTGCGACTGACCAGCAAGCCATATCTGTTCTGAGCAGCACACTCGTACTCGCCCACATCCGAGTCACTGCCTTCTTTCCGTTTCTGAAAGTTCTGGATGAACAATGTGCCGTTTTCCAGGACTTGGACTCTGGGACTGATGGGGACGGCCACACCATTCCTCCTCCACGTCAACATTATGGGCTCATCTCCTTGGACCAGGCAGTCCAACAGGAGCGGCCTGTCCCGTACTGCGATCACATCACTGGGCTCCAACAAGAAGGACAGCTCTGAGGCAAAAGCAAAACCTGCAAACAAAAATAAAAATAGTTGGTTAAGAGGATGTTGATAATTAAAATGCTGGACATTTGCTCTGAATAATTGTATCCATATCAAGCAAACATGACCATTATATCATGGTATGTCTGTTGCATGAAGAATGCAGACAGGCTGACATTGTCCTGAGTCTGAGCTATGTGAGAATACTGGGGAAGGTCAAATTCACAAAATGTCTAAAGAACTAAAGAAATGGGGGATGATTATGACAATAGTATTGTGAGAACTTATTTGCAGCCCACCCCCTGTGTCCTATGATCCACGTCCCAGTCCAAGGCCACCATCTGCCCCCTCCTGAGTCTCCTCCACCCCCTGGTCTCCTTCAGTCCTTTCAGTTTGCTTTCAGAGGTGACTTTCCCATGCCACCCTAGTCCCCTCTCCTCCCTGACCTTTCTGACACTTGCACTCTCTTGCTTTTCTCTTGCTTATTTTGGTGCCTCTGTATGCAAATCAGGTGCAAATGCCTGTCTCTCCCACAGCTGTGAGGCAAACCCCTGCTCTTGAACTTGCATGATTCATTATCAATGCCATTTTAAGCTTTTGCATCTGCTCACCCCGTCTCATCTCAAATGTGAGATCAGCGACACCATCTATTGTTCTCTCCATCCCTTTAAAACACTTCCCACACTGAAGCTTGCAGCTGAACTTGACTGTGGCATAACATTTGGATTCTTTATGACACCCCTAAACTCACTTTGATGAATGGAATAGATATCCTGATTTGTGTGGGGGTAGAAATTATATTTATCCATTGCCTAATGTAGGTGAAGTAACATATAATCTTATATCAAAGTAAATATGTTTTGTAATAAAAAATACTACATTAAAACTTATTTTAATTTATAATGTTGTGTTCTCAGTTCATATCTATGAATACAACTAGCTTTTTGACACAATCTTTCACTTATGATACTTAATTTGGCAATTTTAACTTTGTGTGTTAACCCTTTAGGCCCCAAAGTAGTCCATGAGCTTTTGAGTCCAGGACACTTTCTATACAACAAACCAAACACACAAAGAATACATATTTTCTAAATGTTTTATCTTTTAGTTCTGTTCTTTTAGTTCGAGTTGTCCATCTCTGAAAAGTTTCAGGGCTCTATGTTTGGTCTGTTTCACATACAATCCTTACAATAATGGCACCTAAAGCTTTAATCAACTTAGTATGAAATGTTACTATGTGTGAGCTAGTTTGTGATAAGTATTTCTGTGGTGGATCATTACTGCATTTACCTCATTTATGTTCATCACCATGCCCTGTCCAAACTGAACTAACAAACAACTAAATGAAATAATGGGACATGGTGCAAAGTGTAATACAGTGGTCCTTCAGTGGGATTCTCATCTTATATATGTATTATGTTATATATGTAATAATGGTAAAGTGGATTAAATATGTTGCTTTTGTTGTGCACATTAAAGTGCATCCATCCAAACTACCTCCATGTCAGATCATTAAAATGCTACAAGTTCCAACAAGCAGTGAGCTACATGGGGAGTGATGAAGAGCTCTCAGTGTGTTCAATATAAGGCTGCTATAATGAGATTTTTTAAACAAGCCAGTTGTCCAGCAACCCCCACTCAGTCTCTCCATAATGCTGAGCCCCTCAGGGTCATGAGAGAGTCCAGGCCAAAAGGATGGATGTGCAGATGCAGGAGGGGGCAGATTGTGTCCAGTCATGGCTGTACCCCCAACACCCCCACTGCTATTGTTTATCTCCATTTCACTTGAACTTCAGTGTTGTGACCCCCCCTCCCCCCTCCCCATCTGAACAGAGGAGGTCTGAGAACAGCAGTCAACACATTTGTGGTGTTTTCTTCACACTCCTGAGTGTCAGTTCAGTGTTTTCAAAATAGTGTCAGTCCTGTTTACATTCATGTGGGCTGATTCTATAGTGCTGATTCATGCCAGTAAAACACATTTATATCCAGCACTATGCATGGCTGCATGAGGAGATATAACTAATGATCATCTTCTAAAGCTGCCATGGAAGCCTTATGTCTCTCCTTCACACATACAGAATGACTCCTTCTGAGAATCTTTTTGGGCAGTTGTCTAAAACAGGTGCTAAAGTCTGTGGAGGCCTCATGTTCAGTGTGCCACAACTTACATCTGACAATATTTCACTAACAGATAGCAACATTCTATACAATTAGTCCTTTACAACAATAAGATTTTCTACAATAAATTTATGAGAGCAATTAATCAAGTTGTAAGGAGTAAACAGTTTCTGAGATAATGACATTATTTATAAATTGCACACCATGATAACCATGGGAGTGGAAAAGATTATGAGTGAGAATTATTTGAACCTAATCTGATCAAATTACATAATCTGAATTTTTTACTAAAATTGCTTTTATGATGGTTTGATCAGAATAAGCTTTCATTTCCTTTAAGTGGAATTGAGATGTTTTAGTCTGGACATGTGGACACACAGGGCTCTCTGCACATTGTATGTATATGCATACATATATATTAGGACAGCACCCTGAGCAGCTGTAGCAGGATTAGCCCCTGTGCACCCATCTTGAACACGTCCCTATCTGAATACAGACTGGGGCAGTGTTATGGAGATGAGCATGTGAAGGTCGGGTCAGGGGGCATCTACGAGACGTAGCTATTGTCTTTTTGTCCTTCCATCCCAGTCCCCCATCACCACATCACATCCTCCAGCTGACCGGGCCGGCTGAGCCCAACCCCCTTTAGAGGTCAGAGGCCACTGACTCCTTGCCTCTCACCGGGGTTTGGGCTCAGGACGGGGGTTTGCTTTGTCCTGAATGGGAAAACCTTACAAATATCACATTTATATACACTTGGAGGTACAAAAACATATTACACCTAATAGATTATTAATGCAACCAAAAATAGAATATGCTCGAGCAGCTTGACAACATGGATGCACCTGGGGTTACTCGAGATAAAAGTATAAACAGTACCAAAATACATCACTTGCAAAATAGTGAAGACTTGAAATCCTCAATTAACAAGAATGAGTTATGAGCTCTAAAACTATAGTTATCAAAAGTACTAGAACAACAGTGACAATTAAACAGTATAAAATAATCTAATAAAGGTAATCGACATTTACAAATAATTATCATGTCAATAAAAGTAAAAATTTAGAAGATACAGATATTGGAAAAAACAACCTAAATGCTGACACAAGATCTACTGGTTAAGTTTTGTGTAGTTTAGCAGATTGCACAGAGGAATCATTGCCAACATTGTTTGAACTTTTCTGTAGAAACAACACATTCAAAGTAACAAAACAAGAGCATTTGTTTTTGACTTACTTAAACAGCATAAAACTGTCAGGTGGGTTACACAGAGCCGGGGGATCATTTTGGTTCCTTGTCTTCGGTCTTCAGTTAAAGCTTACTTCCAAAACAAATCTCCCAAAAAACCAAAAAGTTAATCCAATCCAAAACTGGCAGTCAAAAATCTTATGGAGTTCTTTGGTGGTAAAGCTGCAAAATGTTTCAATCTTCTTAAAGCATTGCTCCTCTTTCATTCCTTGGTCCTGCGTTGGGGCCAGGGAAAGCTGCTGGTCATGTCCAAAGCCACACTCAGAATGATGTTCGCGGGACACTTCTGCCGGGACACACGTCATTAGTTATTCAGCCTCATTGTTGTCACCGGACGGACACACACAGCCTCCACCGGTCACTAGCAGGTTGGTCTCCTCTCAGCCAATCACAGCGCAGCTCTGTAGAGGGGGTGGCAGCTTGGCCGTGGCTGTGAGGCAAGGTTGATATTCATTTAATCAGAGGGATGCTGTCCTCCCCCATCTCTGTCCGGACTGATGGACCAGCTGTGGCCGGAGCTGGACACTGAGCTAAAACAGGGGCCTGGTGTCATGACCACAGGATAGTTTGATTTATCTAATGATCAATAATACATATTTTCTTGCTAATTTGATTTATATCTATACCTCCTCCTTAACTAACTCCTGATTGGTCCACTCTGTGTTGTTATGTCTTGTCAGAGCCTAAAAAACCCCAAAAATAGACCCCAAAATAAGATGATTTTTTCCACTACACAGCAAAACGTACTGTTATTGTCACTTTGTAATTGTTACGACAAAGCAATAATGTGAAGCTTCAAAAAATATCTATCCAATCATTTCCGATCTCTCAAAACAGTTCGGTTTTACAACTATAGTTTTCACACGCTTGTATTTTTGGCCACAGCAGAAAAGTTAAAAAGAGAGGACCAACCGCATTCACTATGTTTCTTTCAAGTTTGCAATTTAGTATTTCATAAGCTTTGTTCACAACATGTTACCTTTATAAGACACTTTTTAAGATTAAGATTAAGAGATTCTTTTTTAAATGTTTTCTTTGGGACAAATAACATCCCAGCAAGATGTTGCTTGTTTGAGTCGTAGTGTAGTCTAACTTAATGTCATTTAAACATAGTATATATCAATCAAATGATGTATTAAATATGATGTTATTATTCTATATTTATAGTAATAAATGCACTCATGAAGGTGCATTTACAGATCAAACATACACACAACGTTGTGATTACCAAGGTTAGCAAGTGTTCATAAACAATTTTCCTGTTATAATTTATATTCTGATTGTCAATGGACCAGATTGAGTTAATTTCACATACAGTTTAAAAACACATGGGATTAATTGTGCAAACATACTCCACCAGAGAACCAGGTGTGCACCAGAGACAACGTTGTAAAAATGATAACAACGTGACACACTAAAAAGTACATAAGAAATATTTGAAGGAACAAGCAACCCTTAAAACAAGGGCAAGTTCAATTCTTTAATCAGACAGTTATGTTATGGGTTAAATAAGTTGCCAAACACAGTATACTATCCATAATGTATTCCAAGCAAAATATGCATAATTGTTGATAATAATAATAATAATAATCAGTTCAAAATACAGTTTCTTCAGTTTCAAGAGAGAAGGAGCATTAAAAAAAGACTAATTTGGTTGATGGTTCAAGCACTAGACAGAGGCCTCTCTCACTGTGGACTCGCCTGGCAAACACGTGAGGAACAGTGTGGTCCCCCTGATCTCCATCAAAGACTTTTTATATCCAGGCTGAAAACTCATCTATTTAGACTTGCTTTTTAGCACACAGTATTGCAGAGTTGAATCTGTACTAGATTATTCTGCTCTGAAACTGTGACAATCTGAAAACAATGGATGGAAGGATGAGCAGATAACAAGACAAAAACTTATATCATACACGTATATAACTATGCATTTTAAGTAAGTACTTGCCGGTACTTCCCAGACAATGTTACAATAAGTATAAATTATGAAATAAATTATAAATGTAGAACAGAGCACTCATTGTTAGCCTTTATCCAGGCGCACTTACTGAAGTATACAGAATGCATTTACTTTTGCTTCGAGCAGAAACATGGCTCTATTTACCAAGCCTGGTTTCCCTACTTATCTCCTAGTTTTAAATCTACAAGTCAGTTTCTGCTCATTTTAGAACAGAACCTGGCTGCTCGTTACCATCAGTGGATAAACCATATTCTGAAGGATATATACTGTAGCACTGAGCTACTGGACCAGGTTCAGGACCAGGTGCTTCACACATAACAGTAGGACGTGTTGGGAAGTGGTGTGAAAACTAACAATTAGAGGCGATTAATTGATTAATCAGATTTTAAAATAAAATGTTTTAATAGATAATCAGTCGACTATTTTAGTAATCAATTGTTACCTGCTCTATTTCCAGACTCTAACACATCAAATTGCTGTGAGCATAAACGTCTCAACTTAATCATACATTGTTTTGTATGGAAATATGTATGTTAGATTTAACATAAATAACACAAAACAGAAGTTATTTTGATTGGTGACAAACCTAGCCTGAAGCAACATCAAATGGATCAAGTGTGTGAATGCCCCCTTACATCAGATTATTTTGATAATCGAATAATCTAGTGATTATTCCTTTAATTCATGATTAGTTACAAGTAATGATTGTCCAAGTAAAAAAAGCAAATAACAACAATAAAGGAGTCATTGATAGTGGTTGACTTTATAGTTTTTGGGACATTTGTTTAATAGTTTCATTGTTACATTGAAATGTCTATTCATGGTCACTTTTTGATAACAGACATATATGATTAACCTTTAGAAAGAAGACCTTCTGGTACTTTGCACTGGTTTCACTTCATTGTATATGGGATTGTCTATGAAGTGAAACCCCCGATTTTGAGGTTTGTAATTACATGTGAGGCCAATGTTCCCTATCAAGCTTCTGTGGGCTTATTGCAGTAGTCAGTCTCGTACCTTTAATCATTTATTTACACAGTAGGCAATAATGAACCTCTGTGCTCATTAATGTACTTTATCTAGATTTTTCCAAAGACATCTCAAGCTTTGCTTGTGGGGATGTGACAGCACCAAACAGTATCCAGGTCTTATCAACTCAGTCGCTAAACTCACTTCGTCTGAGCCACTGAAGTGACCCAGTCCTGTAGATTTGTGAGCATCTGTTGTATTCTGGAACCAGTGGCTGATATTTTTTGTATTCTTAAAATAGCTACTAAAACCGAAGTAACATGCTTGTATTTGATCATGCCATTGAGATTTCAAACAAAATGATAGTATTACTATAACCTGGTCCCTGCATCTGTGTATTACTATTTTCTATTAATAACAAACAATCACAACAATGGAGGTATTATCTATGGCTGTCGATTAATCAGTTGGTAGTGTTTATTTAGGACAAACTATTTGTATCTATTTCTATAGGAAAACTGACAAAAATGAGAAGGCATAGAGAAAATTGGCAAAAGATGTTGCTATGCTGTTTGGGTCAAAGCTGAGATGAGATTTGATGAGGTGTTAACAGATTTATGTTGTTGAGTGGTATAGGCGGCAACGGCAACAAGCAATAAAGCAGACTTTTGAGCAACTTTAATATTCAAACCAAATCTAAAGCTCAACATCAATTTTGACATTGTTCTAAATTGTTCTTTTGCATGAAATTGTCTTTTGAGTTTGGGTTTGATAGGTGAGAGTTGAAATCTTCCACTGGTTATATACACACACTGACACATTCACGTTTACACTTGGCTTTAGGGGGATATTTGTGGGTTCATGTCAACCCCTCATGTAAAAAGGCCAGCACTTCTTAAATTATTTTACCCTATGGACACACACAGATATTGGCGTTCACCCAGTCAGTCCATTCTTTCACATGATGGGAAATAAACCATCTCAAAGTTCACCCTCTGTCCTGCATCATTCATTCTTTAGATAAGATAAGAAAATGATGTGGTCATACAGCCCTATTATGTATTTTTAAATCACCTTTACCTCAGGTAGCTGAGTGGTTTGCACTTTCCATTCTCAGCATGAAGGTCCTGTGTGTGAGTGGAGTTTGCATGTTCTGCGTAGTCTCCTCCTGGTGCTCCGGTTTCCCGTACCACCAAAAACATCCAACAATCCTCCAACTCTCAGCAGTCTTGACCAAGCCGAGAGTCAGTATTTGGAGATAGGACTGGTGCTCCTGCCCAGAGGAAATGAATGGGTCAAATGCAGAGGACCTTTTTACTTACAGGGACAATAAAGCATAACTTAACTGTTTTCTCTTCTGTTATCTTTATGATTATTTCCATTTGTATAGCCTATTCCGCATATACAAAGTAAAAGTATTCAACAAATAAAAAAAATAAAAAATACATTGAAAATACAGTGTTATTCACCTTCTTCCACCGCTGCTGCATGACCTCAGTTCTCAGGGCTCCAGGGCAAAGCTCTCAGGTTCAGGGCTCCAGGGGAAAGCTCCAGCTGGCCCAGAGATGCCCACAGAGGTGCCCACAGAGGTGCCCACAGAGATGCCCACAGAGGTGCCCACAGAGGTGCCCACAGAGATGCCCACAGAGGTGCCCACAGAGGTGTCCACAGAGATGCCCACAGTGAGGAGCATGATGCGGACACGTGAGGCCCACGAGTGCAGTCACACGCGCGGGGAGGTGGGGGCAGTACAGCGGGAAGTGAACGCTGCTTTCGCCGAAGAACACAACAACAGGCGCAGCGTCAGTCCTCCGGGGGAAGGGTGGTGTCAACATTAAACTTATGATTGGACCTAAATCGGCGTAAATGTAAGTGATATGTGTCTGTGAGTCTTTCCCTTTCCATTGTGTAGACTGTCATAACTGAAGAACCGGTTCATCTTACTATTTCCGGTCACTGACAGGTTAGCATCGTTAGCTGTTGAGCTAACATGGAGCAAAACAGTGTTCTTTTTTACTTTATTGTTAAAGAAATTGGCTGGTGATGAGATCAGCAGAGGGTGTCCTTACATGTGTCGTCTCTTCCTTTTGTTTCTGCACTGTGTGAATATCTTAATTGTAAGTTGAGGTAGCTAGTAATGTAATAAACAAAGTTCGCATAACTGAGCAAATATGGGGATAGTTAAAACACATTTTTAGCTAACGCCACCTTATTACAATTATGACATTGTTGTTCCTAGAAGATCAATGCAAGTGCTTGTGTATTCTTTTTACTTGACATCATCTCTTGTTATTCTTTGCAGTAAAGCTCAGCAAAAGCCTTGAGCACCACCAGTGGCACAATCATGTCTTACGGTAAAACAGACAGTTATCGTTCTGGTCCACGGGACTTCCACTCGCTCACACAGACATGCAGCTCCAACATCCAGAAAATTACACAGAATAGTAAGTACCCAAAAAATAAAGTGGTTTCTAGACAGAGGGATGTGGTTCAAATGGGCGTTACATTGTGAACATTACCTTGTGAACATTACATTGTGAACATTACATTGTGAACATTACATTGTGAACATTACATTGTGAATATTGAAATAAATAGTGCATTTATTTCTTACAGCTGCACAAATCAAAAGTATGGTCAACCAACTGGGAACCAGGCAGGATACCACTACACTCCAAGATCAGTTGTATGTAAACTCTGTGTGATCATTGTGATACATATATTGTGCTATGGAATAAAATAGCAAAGATGGTAATAGTATAATTTACTTTCCAGGCAACAGATACAACACTCTTCCAACCAATTGGCCAAAGAAACCAACAAGCACCTTAAGGAACTAGGCTCTATTCCTCTTCCGTTATCTCCATCTGAACAGGTAATGAGGAGATATTTGGATGAAGGAATTCATAATTGTGATGCTTCTTTGACTTTTAAACTTTTCGGGTGTTATCCTTTCATTGCTGTTACCTCCCCGTTTCATCTCTGTCAGAGGCAACAAAAGATCCAGAGGGAACGACTTATGAACGATTTTTCTGCAGCTCTGAACAACTTCCAGTCAATACAGCGCCTTGCGGCGGAGAAAGAGAAGGAGTCTGTTGCTCGAGCAAGAGCAGGATCCCGTCTTTCAGTCAGTTTAAGTTGATAAACTATAACCTGTTCAATAATGTGCAAATGTGTTAATACTTTCTTTCTTGTTACAGGCTGATGATCCATTTCGCGATGAAAAACTTGTGTCGTTTGACAGGTAGAATGTATTTTTGATTATAGTTATATATTTTGATTGTATAAAACTATGAGAAGAAATAAATGACAGTAACTCATGAATGGCTACAAAAGGTAACCATCTGTGACAATAAGTTTCTTCACCTAGCAACTAAGCAATATATTTGCCCCAAGACTGTAGTATACATGAAATGTGGTCGTTGGTCGTTGTTCCAATCTTTGTAGTTGTAGGGAATGGGCTAGAGATCTTGTTCATATAGAAGTATTCTATAATTACTTCTGCAACACAATTGTTGTTTCAGATAGTAGGGTTATTAGAATGTATACATGTACTTACCATACTTATAGTGAATTATGACACCATGCCACTATGTATTTTGAGCCATTGATTGTGAATTTTGATATCTTATTTTGATTTGTTTAAAGTCAGGAAGACTGGGGCCAGATGACTACTCAGTCTCAGTCAGAAGAAGTAGCCATTACAGAGGAAGACCTGGAGCTTATCAAAGAGAGGGAAACCAACATTCGACAGCTTGAGGTATGTCTACATACCTAACAGCGCCAGGTTGACAACTGTAGGTAGGCCTCCAGATCAGTAGGTGGCGGCGTGATAATGCTAATTTGTTTATTATAATCATAACATTTACATTTTGATTTATACATTAAAAATAATAACTGGAGAGGCTAAGAACAAATGTGGCTAAACAAAAACAAAAAAGGGGTAGGCGTCGGCCCACCCAGACCTACCCCTTGGTGCTGCTACTGGTCTACATGCTTCATTATTTAATAATGTTTGTTTTTACATTAAATAATCAACTCACAGCAAATCTTCTGCAATTAAGCTGCAATTAAATATAATTAATATTGTGTATTTTCTTCATACACATTGACATTGTTCATATTTCTCTTCAAGTCTGACATTTTAGATGTTAATCAAATCTTCAAAGATCTGGCAGTGATGATCCATGACCAAGGGGACATGATTGGTAAATAATATTTGTATTACTTCTACAGACTATCTATTGTAACTGCTAAGAACTTTTTTGTGTGTTATTCCTTCTTGTCCTCTGCAGATAGCATCGAGGCAAATGTTGAGAATGCAGAGGTGCATGTGGAGAGAGGAGCAGAGCAGCTTCAGCGAGCTGCACTTTACCAAGTGAGTTAACACCAGTTTGAAGAATGCTGAAAATGTGCCCATTCAACTCATTAATACTGTGTTTCATTTACAGCAAAAGTCTCGCAAGAAGATGTGTATTTTGGCAGTGGTTTGTGCAATAATAATAGTTGTATTGAGTCTGCTGATCTGGTGGGCAGCAAAAGCATGAATGCATTTGAACAGATTCATTGCCACAATTATTTGCACCTCTACATTGACTTGACTGTTGTCTTAACGTTTGCCAGAATATATATTTTTTGATGATCACTTCTTGGAACTCTAATGCTTTGTTGTGATCAAGGCTCCTTGATTGGGCCTCTACTACAAGAACATGTATGATTTACGTTTTTGTCTTTTTCATTATTTTATTTACTGCACTTACATTTACTGCCATTGTTTTGATTATAAAATGCATTGAAATCTGATTAATTACAGAAAAGTAAAACAAAAAAGAATGCGGGAATGTGCACATATCTGAATTGATAGTGTATTTTAACTGGAGATGGAGATGTCACATTACACAGAAGATATAAAATGAATGTACCTGTAATGTTATAAATAATGTACAATATGGAAGTTATACTTGTGAACATTCACACTGTTGATACTACATTCTTGTTGCATTTAGCATATTAGATAAGGTATCTACACACAAACATGATTCCTTTAAGATTTTCTGCTTAATAAATGTATGACTAGGTAATCTCATTTGTTTTCAAACACTCTTCAGCAAGCACTTTCATAATCGTGTGTAGTGTGATGACACAACCTCGAGGAATCATCAAATTATATTAATTGTAATATGATGGTCCTAAACATTTCTAAACAACGTCACACATACATGAAAAAGTGTAAATATTTAATTGGTTTTATATACACGTTGAACCCGTTATTATAATAGATCCATGGTTGAACCAGAGGAAGGCGCTGTTCCAGGTCTGGGTTAATACGATGACGTCAAAACTCTGCGACTCACCACCAAAACAATCCGCGGACTGAACTCATGGATATTTAGACTGAACTCCACAGCGTGTTGTGGTTCTACCTTTTTCAACTATCAACTAATTCTCAAATCAAAATGCCGGTGTGCAAGTTCTTCCTCCAAGGCCGCTGTGCTTATGGTGAAAAGTGTTGGAACGAACATCCCAGAGACGGTAGAGGAGGTGGAGGTGGAGGTGGCGGCGGTGGCTACAACAGCA
Source organism: Pomatoschistus microps (assembly GCA_029875035.1). NCBI lineage: Eukaryota > Metazoa > Chordata > Actinopteri > Gobiiformes > Gobiidae > Pomatoschistus > Pomatoschistus microps. The sequence continues at coordinate 13,348 of JAPMNZ010919264.1, forward strand.
ACAGCCGCGCTCCTCCGCCCCAGCAGCAGCCCCGTGGTGGTGGTGGTGGTGGTGGTGGTGGTGGAGGAGGTGGTGGAGGAGGTGGAGGTGAGTCTCGGCCTATTACATCGGTAAATGCTATGAATTAATACTTATTTGCAGTGTGGAACGTGCGAAGTTGTTGCACGCTATCGTTAATGTGTTCTCGTTCACAACATAGTATGTGCTATTATGTGGTTGCAGGATTTGGTAACAGAGTTTGGGTGAATCCCTCCCAACAGCGAGGAGGATACGTGCAGCCCTCGTCTTTTGGCAACCGGGAAAATGATCAGTGGGGCCGCAGAGGAGACTCGGGCTGGGGAGGCGGCGGTGGAGGAGGAGGTGGAGGAGGCGGAGGAGGAGGCGGAGGCTTTGGGAGAAGAGAAAACGTCAAAAGTTCTGAATTCAGCTTTTCCCAAAATCGATTTTCAGCCCTGGACTCTCCGAGCACATTTGATAAGGGTGGAAGAGCTCCTCCAACAGCAGGCGATGATGACAGCAATGACAGAAAATGGTTTGTGTTTACTATATTTTTACCACAAAGCTGTATGATAAGAAAAAAATAGCATGATTATTATAGCGAGGATACTAGAACATTTTCACACATAGATTTGTGTTTGTTTTGTTTAGTGAAACCATTCAAAGCGACATGGATGTTTGGGAAAGCTCAGGACAGTGGGGATTTTCAACTTATTCTCATTCTAAAAATCCTCTCTCTGGTTTGTATATTTTGCATCCTGCCAGTGCCACATTCATGATTTGTAAACCACTTCCCTCTGAAATTTCCCATTTCTTCCAGGATTTTCTGATCTCTCTCCAGAAGAGTTAAGATTGGAGTATTATACATCAAGAGCCTCTGGAAATGTGCAAAATTATGTAGGTGAAAACTTTTCCTAATCTTTATGCCCTTTATTTTTGTTTTATAAGTTTGTGCTCTGAAATGTAGATCAACGGAGTGAATCAGTTACTCAGCCAGTGGAGAAGTAGAGTTCAAGAACTTAAAATAATGAATTCCACGACAAGAGCAGCTTTGGTAAGTCACTGACCACAGTACATTTCTGCTGTTTCCTAATTACATTATTCAAGGCTTCCATTATTGCAGATAAGAGAACTGAATGGCACTGCACCCCAACAATCCTCTGTAGGCTTTGGTTCAACAGACACTGCTTCAGCATTTGGCAGCAAAGGTAATGGGTAATAATTAGGGCCGGGACTTTAGTGCGTTAATTACGATTAATTAATTACAGAAGATTAGTGCGTTATAAAAAAATTGACGCATTTTCCGTATATGTGTTTTTGCACCGCGGAACCTTCCTCACTGGAGTCGTTTCACACGGACGGATT
>JAPMNZ010919270.1:0-13063 GCA_029875035.1 Pomatoschistus microps
AGGGAGGGATGGAGGGGGGAGTGTGGGTAGAAAATATGTCGCAGGTGTCTTTGCCAGCTCCGGGCACTATATTCTATCCCTCTCTCCATTACCAGCATTGTTAGGTAAGGTACAGCCAGGCCAGGAGAAAAGTAGTGGATCTATGTTGAATTTCCTGTCTTTGTTGTGGTACTGCGCTTGTTTTGTCCCCACAGTTTCAAGACCCCAACAACACTATCAAATCTCACTTGTTTGGACTGCAAGATAGCATATCCAGCAGGAGCCAGTTTCATTCGGGGCTCGGCTATGGGATATTTTTCATGTTAATCTCCCTCACTGCTGTCACCTCAATGGAAGTGGAACTCTTTATCCAAATCTATTAAGTAAATCCTTTGACCTTATCCAGCAATGATTTTTAAACAGGTCCCAATGCTATAACATGGGTGACATTTCACAGAGGCTCTGCACAGCCTGGCTTCTTCTGTGTGAAGCATTAAGTATATTTCATAGGTCAATCTCTCTGTGTTAATTTTAAAGCAGTCCTTTTGCAGATGGTTATGATAATAATTTCTTAAGTAGAAAGTATACAGATAAATGTATTAAAGTATGTAGTATTAAAAACATGTTCTTAGCATGTAATTCCCAACTTCTACCACCAAACAGATTTTTAACGATCAAAACTAATTTGGAGTCAAAACTTGTTTTTAAAAGGCAGAAAACTGCTCTGAACATCATGTAAATGTGTAAGGACTTGTCATTCATTCTTCAACTCTTGTCATCATCCGACCTCCCAAATCAGAGCGTTCATGAAACCGCTTGAGTTTAATAATTATAATCATTTTCTTAATTTTATCTTTGCTCATTCATGGGAAGTGCTTAGAAATCAGAAGTTCAGGAGCCAATATATTGTGTTTTCTAATGAAATTGATTATTCTGAATATCATCTGAAATCTTTTTGCAAAGCTGATTAATTTATGAATTATAGCAAATAGTGGTTCTTAAGCTTTTATGTGTTTTATCTGTGAAGTAAAACCATCAGGTTGATATAAAACAAATTCACTCCCCATTTACAATCAGAACCCGATACTCACGACGAGTTGAATTTCCAACCCGAGCAGCAGTCAATCCCATTTCCTTGTTGTGTTGGAAGTTGCATCTCTTGATATTATGGAGCTAAAAACAACTCAGTTTTTCATTAGGTGGTTATATGGTAAAAAAAAGAAAAGAACATTTTACCATACATAATTTAAGTAACATCTTGAGTTACTTTTAATGAACAATCACTACCTTTTTCATAAAAAAGTATTTTGTTTATTTCATTCACTTATTATATAGTAGACACTTTGAATTTGGTGACAAAACCATGCATTTTTCTCTTATTTAAAGTAGCAAGTACACTTCCGAGGTCAGTGTGTTAATTTTGACTTTATTCATATCAAATGCAACTCCTCCCCCTTGAAACCTGTTTTACATTTCTCTTTCATATCACCTCAATCTAAATTGATGTGTTATCATACATGGATCTCTGTGGAAGGGATCAAATAATGATGGGTGCATGCTGATCTGTACTTTTTTCAGAGCATAATTTGTCTCTCAACATTATAAAAAGGGCTTTAGACTGAAGGTGCTTTTGCAATGACCTTTTTGCTTCATGTTTTTAAGCCATAAAGTGCCTCTTTGATAACACTCAAGCATCGGGAGGTAATATTGGTGAGAGGGTTTGTGACATTCCCAAAGGGGTCTTTCCACTGTGACACCTTGATTCGCTGAAACTATGAATAGATGATAAAGAGTTGTGGATTCCATATATTTATTTATTGCTTGTATTGAAGAAGTTAATAAAAAGATGGGGGTTGTGAAGCGTGAAGGGCTGTACAGGACAGGATTTTTTTCTCTTTAAACTATAGACAGCCAGTGCGAACGCATACATCACCGCCAAATGACAGCTACCCACACACTGCAACGCCTTATATCAAATAGTTTACCCCTATCTTTCTTTTCCTCTCCATTTTTCTTTTCCAAGCAGGACATCTCTTGCTTTCCTTGTCTCCTAAATCAAAACTGATATGATGAGTTTGCAAAAGACAAGAACTTTATAAGAATACAACCCCAGATATTCAAAACTTAAATATACTTTTCCCTGTGAAGTTTATTTGACCTAGAATGCAAACCCAGTCTTTGATTGAGCATGACCGCGATCTTCTAGGGCCGGCTCCTCGGATACCACGTTTTCCCTGTCTCTATTGTTCTCAAAGAGTCAGCATCTTTTGTCTTTGCCACTGATTTGTCTTTTGATCTGAGCGAGTGATTTATCTGCATGGAATCGTTTTTCTCTCTGTTCCCCCTCAGGAAATTTGGAATGAGGCTGGCCTAACCTTGCCAGGGCCAAACAAAGCCCGAGAGCTGATCTCATGTATTTTGATGCTGTTTGTGAAAACGACACACACACACACTCAGCAAAAGACAATGCCTGGTGGTATAATCGTAATATCTGTTTTAATTTGACATTTTTGTTAACTTCTACCTGGGAAGAATTGCCAATAGGCCCACATAAGTGTTTTAACGCTTCTGCCTACTCCTTTTGAGCCTCATATGGTGTAATCCCTATGGTATATTTAGGTATATGACACTCAAGAGCTCAGTAAATGAAATGAAAGGAAATATTGAATACTAAGAGTTGGGACAAAGTAACCAAATTATAATCATAAATTATTAAAAACACTCAGCCCTAATCAAAGTAAAGTGATATATGAAAACTTTTAATGATTTATTTTATTGTTAAAATCCAATAAATGTATGACGTATTTAAGAACATAGCTTGCATCATGCATAGAAGTATAGAGCATAAATTAAATCAAATGTTAAATGGTCTTGGTGACATATCTAGAGAAGTTTCGGGACGGTGGAGAGATTACGAGCTGACAACCCAGAGGGGATTGAAACTGTTTGCCTTGTGCTCTCTTCTTCTTCTCCTCCTTTTTCCCTGTCGCCCCCATGTGCAGCTGTTAGACCCCCCCTCCTCTCTGTCGTAGACTTGTACCAGCTGCCAGGAGGAACCAGAGTGGGAAGGCTGCAGAGGAGAGAGGTAAAAAGGGAGGCTTTGGGAGGGGTAAACAATACAACTGCACACCTGCTGCCCGAACACGCTGGAGAAAGGTGTGTGGAAGAGCAGGCTGAAGGAGGAGAGGGGGGGAGGGATCACATCAGTACAAAACCGTAGTAATGTGGTAATGTGGAAGTAAGAAACACGGGGGGAGAAGGCAGGTGTAGGGGCGTCCAGGTTCCCTCATGGGCCGATTTGTCTCAAGTGGAAATCTAGAACAAACACACACAAAATACATACATGGGTTGGATTCAATTAGGGCTGTGCCAAAAAATGCAACTTCTTTTGCACTAGATGATTATTATCAACACCTGAATTAAAATGTAAAAAAAACATTTATGTGGAAGTAAAAGCAGAAAGGGTGTCTATGTGTAATTTGTGTGAACGTATGTCAATGGAAAAGAAAGTGTGTTTTCTTACACTCCAGATTGCCCAGCCCTTGACTCGATATAGATTTGCACTGTGAGGCATTAAAGGTGAACAGGTGAAAACAGGAGCTATTTGTAGAAGACATTTCCTGAAGCAAGCTGAAAAACAATTCTTATAACACCATGTTTATTGATTATTTCCATGTTGACCAACAGTGTCATTTGTTAAAAGGTACACAAACTTGCTGTAAAATTGAGAATACATTGTTCCCGAAATCTCTCTACTCCAGATGTTTACTATTTTTAGATTTGAGACATACTGTAGTGTTTGTCTCAACTCAAACAGGAGGAAGTTTGTTCCTTTAGAAACACTAATTATTTTTCCGTTGCCGCTGCTGTCACTGGTGAGAACCCCTCATGTCCACACTGCCATACTTTCCAACCTGCTAATAGAACATGTGAAGCCTACTAAAGCATAAAGCTGTTGTTTATTGTGTTTGCACAATTAACATGTCTGATCATTTTCAGTTTACGTGTACATTTTCACTGTGTGAGATCATTCACACTGTAACTTGCAATCTCCATCCACAGTTCACCCAAGCAGATACATTTGAATCCTGTCCAAAACGAGAATTCATATCAAAGTGATCATTTTTAATCAAGCGTTTTCTCTTCTCTATCTGAGAAGTCCAGAGTGNCCCGTGTTCTGTTTGGGGAGCAAATTGTCAATTGGCTGACATTATCTAAACAAGAAATATTAAAACTAATTAAAGAAATGTCTCTGTGAAATCTTGATAAGGTTGAGGTTATTTTTCCCCCTTCTCTCCCTCGTTGGCTGGCTGCTGCGCTGTGTGCTCTGTTCGGAGACTTGCCACAGGCTTGTCTGAGCAGAGGAAGTTATGAAACAAGCTACTGCCATATCATTTGCACAAGGAAGTTCCAGCCTGTTCCGTCGTCTCTTGTTGACTGGAGTCCATAAAACAGCTTTATTAAAAATGACACTATTCCACCTTGTATTTGCTCAGCGCCTGCTCATCTAGATCGGGTCACATGTTGCCAACAATAGACAGAGTTTATGACAGATAGCAGCTGTGACTGTGCGGCGATAACATATTGCATACAGTACATCTCCGAATCTGCAGCCCTTCTCATCGAGATAATACTACGGCCTCTGTTTTCCAACTGAAAACTGTCCGTGAACCACAATTTAGAAGCAAGTCAGAGCCACTCCAATTTCCTGTGACCAACTGCATAGATAGTAAATCATAAAAGTGACACAGCAAACCTCTTGTATTAACACTTTTCACACAATTGATGTAACTTATTGCACAAGATGTACACCGGTTTGAGGAAATGGCGCTAGTTTCTCAACCCGACCTCATCTTGATAAGTAAAATCTCCATGTTGCAGCATGGCAGGTACACACCACACATTGTGCATTTTACAATTCTACATTTAAATTTGGCTTCCTCTTGTGAATTATTGTCATTTGATCTAATGTACGTTATTTGTTAGTTGAAAACATTGGATCTTTTACATACCAAGCTGATTGGGCGAGTGAGGCCAAAAAAGCTTTTGTTCTATGCAGTGACGGCTCTTGGGCAAAAATACAATTGGAAACATGAGAATAAAACAAGGCAAATAGACAAATTATTTAAAACTTAAATTAATAACAATCTACAACAAAGACACATGAGGAATTATCTCAGGTACTTGCAACTTCAGTTTGAAGAGTGTGAGTTGTTTTGTAAGGCAAAGTAAGATGTGGGGCTGATGTTATGGCTGCCTCCTGTTTAGCTTTCCCAGAGCCCCGGGCGACTGGACGGCATCAAGGACACCTGGGTGCGACTTTATTAAAGTATGAAATGAGAGGTCAGTGACGCCGCGGTCCCACACATGACATCCTGCTGCTGGCCCTTTCTTTGTGCCGACGACTCCTCTATGAAAGTCTGTTTCATTAATCCCCCGGAGGAACCCCCTCGACTGCTCTTTCTGCTGCTGATACAAATTTAATTCCTGATAGGTCTGTTAGATGGAAGTCGTGTCTATCAAAGCTATTAATTAATGTGCTACTACTTGCGGTGTATCGCTGTGTTTATCTGAAATTCATGACCAGGGCGAGGACGAACGGGATTGTTCAAAGATGGCTTGTTTTCCCTTTTTGGTTGAAATGTGAATTTTAATTAGACACGGTTGTTACTCTGAGGGGTTGTAAAAGGGGGCTCTGTGCTTGTTACAAGGCAGCATGTGTGCACACTCCACGTTTGTGTGTGCAAGAAACTGCCAGAGCCTTATCTCCTCTCCGACTGTCACACCTCTACAATGTGTTTATTTTGCTTTATTAATGTTCCACTATTTTGTGAGAAAACAATGTTGTGAATAGGTTCAGGAAAGCACCTTCAGAAGTGGAGTCGACCAAATTCTCCAGGCTTCACTGTAAATCCACAAGCAGACAATGGACCTGCTGGTGAACTGTTTGTATTGGCTTGTGCTTTGCAGCCTGAACTGTACTATTGTCAACCTTTTATTATAGCAGCTCTTTTTTGACACACCTTGCAGGTCTGTTTGCATGTGCCTTTTGTCACAAATTATCACAATGCCGACGATGTACGTGTGTATACGTTTTCAGACACAGATGCTGGTACTAAGATCCAATAACACCTTTTATTTGCGGCTCTCTCATTAGCAGCCCTGCCTTTTAGTGTGTGCGAGAAATGTCAGCAACAGCAAAGGCACACCATGAAAGAGCTTTATCCTCACTCTGTAATTGTGCGGACACTGCCCTCAGATGGTTTTGATGGAAGATTATCATTTGTGTGCGTCAGAGTTCTATCCTTGTCCCTGCGTGTCGTGCCTGTCTTGCCTTATTTGTAATGCCGCTCTTTTAATGCTTGTGTGTTTGGGTTAGTTCGGAAGCGAGCACAAAGCCTCTAATTGTGCGCTTTAACATTTTGCAATTAAAATCTCTCCTCTCCGTGCTCCGAGGAATGAATCAAGCCTTCTTTGATGTGCTTTAATCAGCCCGGGATGCATTGTCGTTTAAGGAGCACAAAGATGCCAGATACATTTCAGATTTCAAATTGACTGTCACCTTTGAAGATGATATTCGAACCCTCCTCCGGCTCAAAGTAGGCGCCTCGTGAACCCCTCTCTAAAATTCTGGGACACTGATCTCTATCTCTCGTCTATAAAGTGGCCAAACAGGATTAGGAAGAGGAGCGCCACAGTTTCACTAAGACCAAGGGAAGCGTACACAATGATTTGCGGAGCTTGACTAAAGATCTTAGATTCATACTGTGACGGTATCAGCTGTTATTTTCTCACCTGTTACAGCGGCTTTTCAGCAGTTCCCTGTAAGACATGCTTATGTGATCAAAAGAGTGACATTTATATCTTTCCCCGTGCCACTTCAGCAAATGGAAACACTCTCTGGAGGTTTTTTCATGCGCAGTGGAAAAGTGATATCACTGCACAATATGACATTTTGTATTGAATGAATGAATACAACAAACATTTAATTGAAACCCAATTATTTTCAATTAGCTGTAAAAAATCTATTATATAAACGGATAGCAAGAAATGTATTACTGTATTATTATTACTATGATTATTTCACACATTTCAGGTAGTATTTTCACAAGGCAAACTCCAAAGTCCAAAAGGAGAATAAACAAAAGTAAACTCAAGAATAAATGTAAAATAGATGGTTTGATTTGAGCTGATTGGGAGCATCTGGCTCTTGTTTTCACAGGCCCTGAGTGAACAACCATGGCATTTAAGAACAGCCCTCTCCCTGAAACTCCAAATCTTCCCATGCAGCAAAGCAAATTAACGGGAGCAGGGATTTGGTAATAATGGAGCTTCTCAGCTTTTGTTTCACCGTGACAGATGGACAGTGTGTGCTCAAATTGAATTTGGCTTTAATTGCATTGTGGCGTTTATAATTTATCTGCTCCACAGATTTTGTTTACAGGTTTATGGGGTCTGAAGAAGCGTTGTTTGCCCTGTACTTGTGCGAGTGTGTGTTAATGTCTGTGTGTCGGCCGGATCCTCTTTCATCCTCCGCTACAGCAGGATAAAGGACACTGTAATTCTCTGTGAGTGTGGTGTTCATTACTGTAGCAGTTTGCCCTCCAGGGTGAATGTGTTCAATAAGTGAGATTGTCTTTTTTCCAATATACACTTAAACGGTGTAAGATTGCAAATGTAAGCTACCCAATGCCCTGTCGTCTACTCTTTTAGCGTCCCGTGTTCAAATCATTTCTGATCACGTGAAGAGGTGAACACAACATAATCCAATCTCTCTTCTCTTGAATAACGTGCACTGATGCCCACAAGGACGCTGGCTCCGCAGAGGGCAGCTTGGCACAATTCTGCTGCACAAGCTGGTGTGCTATAGGCAGCCAGTCTCCAGAGGGCTCATGTGTAATTCTACATATGTTCTGCAGGGCTTCTGCTTTTATACAAATAGACACTTGAGAAAGAACATGCAGAAGAAGAAACCAAGGCGGAAATTGAGACACTCTTTCTAAATGCAGCGATTACTCAAATCTCATTCTGGACACGGTTATAGAGCCTCAGCTTTGTCTCATTAATTTGTGTAATATTCCTCCTTTCCTCCTCTCTCCTCCCGACACGCGGCATCTCGGCGCGCGCCAATAAAGATTATATGCTTGTCTCCTGTTCCATCTCGCTCTGCTCTCCTCTCCTTATCCTAGCCTTTGCCACCCTCTAATTGATGCACCCCTGCCAATTTACACTTCAGCCCTGCCTCTGACCCCTATTAACTACCTGGCCTCACTCTCCCAGGGAAAGCACAGTGTTCAGGGAGACCCCCCCCCTACCTGCCCCAATCAACTCCTCTTAAAGCACGCCGCTAAACACATTTTCATACTAAGCCAGAAAGAGAAGTCCACTTTACGCCAACTTTTATCTGGCTGAGTGAAAAGCATAAGCCAAACTGCCGCTTTTATTTCCCTCCTTTTTTTTCTTAAAAGGGCTTTACCGAGCGGGAAGTAGTTTATCACAACAACCCTTGCGGACATTCCATAAAAAAATATCTTTATTTATTTTGTCCCCTACTTTTTTCCTGCCCTTAGATTACTGTCCTAGTAACGCTGCCGCATCCACTTGTCATCCACTGTTTTTTACTCGTCCTAGATAGTGAGTATTTTGAGAAATGTCCGGTCTGTTCTGTTTTACCTGTCCCTGAAGTGAGCCCATTTTGGCTGTGTGTGAGAGAGAGAAAAAGAGAGGATCCGAAGCGCTCCAGCAACACTAAATCTGTCGCTATCTTCGGAGGTGTAGTGCGCAGGGCTTAAGCATTCCAGTTCTGAGTTTCACTTGACCCCATGTTATGTCATTGTGAATGTTCTCCAGGGGGGCAAACTCTGCACTGATTAAAGCCCAACTGATAATCATGTGAACGGTGATTGTCTATGTTTAGATTGAGATAAAATGAGCTGAAGTGGAGTGGATACATTTGGAAAAAAGAGAATACTTTGGTCACGTAGCAGTGCCAGACATGGTATGTGTACAGGGTAATGAAGTAGGGAATCATTCTGTGTTCTCGATTAACAGTAATCACAAAGCTGCTAGAGCATGAAAAATGAATTTGTTTCTTCCTATGCATAACCATTTCTGAATACACACGGCAAATGTTTTAATTACTGCCGTGTCCGGCCTACACATTAATATTTTGAACATATAGTTTCGTACTTAATTTCTTACTTCCATGTTTGGTCTTCTCTCACTGCAGGTGTAGAGTGTAAGGACCCCTGGCAGATACTTAAGCTGGTTTCCCAGAGCTCTGCTGTGCAGTATTGTGCCTTTTTAGCCACTTTTCTCTGGGCAAATTGTTTTTGTGACCCATGGAATGTTAGAGGAAATGCTTCTTTCTCATTGGCGGTCCCCCGGGTGTGGAGGCCGTGGCCCCTGTCATCGGCCCCACTGCACACACCGACACATGGACACACACACACACATACACGCACTCACGCACACACCATCAGTCTCTGAGACAAGAGCAGCAATCCAGCGCAAAACAGGGACCTCCTCTCTTTTTTATAGCAGCAGCCATTTCCCCAGACATGACATCACAACAAGAGATCATTCCCAGTATCATCACCACTGCTGAAATATGCAGACAACTATTTAGAGACATGCACTGTATACTAGGGCAATCACCAAAAGTGCATTTTGCCAGTCAACTAGTCCAGGCCAATTGTCGCATCATATACGCAACAGTATTTCCTAACTACTTTGTCAAGGGGAAACCCACAGAGCCTCAAAAATTACACTAAAAGTTTGTATAGGAGTGATCAACTCCATGACACAGACAACTACAGAAACTATAGAAATAATGAAACTATGCGTGTTGGCTGAGACAGGTCAAGTGGGAAAGAGGCAGCAGTGCTGCAGCAGTGGAATACTTTCTACAGAGTGGGAAAAGAGCACCATAGGCGGGCAAGAGAGCGCTCCCCATGTGGTCTATGGAGCGCTCAACAGTGGGAGACAAACCGAACCAGGCGCATAGGTGAGCACCCAAATGCAGGAGATTACAGTGAGATCCATGTTGGGAAGAAGTCTTTGCAGACTGGGACACAAGGCATGAGTTTGATCTATAAAATCTGTTTTATCTTCTCATTTCACTGCATTTAAGCTGGCGAGCAAGAATTTTAAAAACATCAGCTCCAGTCCTGTTTGGTGCGACCAGTTGCTTCTTATTGTTGTAGCCTACATTGCAAACAAATTAGAGCAAACAAAAGTTAACTATGTTCCAGTAACATTTAGACATGAGATTTGTCATAAACATCCATCCATCCTTCCATTTTCTTCCCCTTAATCAATTTCTGGGTCATGGGGTGGCAGTCAGAGCTGCACCCAGTACACAGAGCACCAGCCCCTCAATGATCTTCCTGCAGTTGGTGAGTCCACAGGAGCTTAATTTGATCTTCCAGCGGGGGCTTCTGGCAAAGTGGGGTTAAGTGTCTTGCCCAAGGCCACAACGACAGCAGTCATCAGTAGGAGTCGTGAACTAGGTGTCTTGGTGGCCTCGAACCCACAACCTTTCCGGCCCGAAGGCCAATCCTCTACCAACTGAGCCACTGTCGCCCCTTTTTGTCATAAACATGCTTTGGTTAATCCTTCGACTAGTTGCTGCAGTTGATGAGTCAACTTGTCTGTGAATGCCCTGTTGTATACACATCTTTATTTAACAGATACTGCAGATACTGCCTAATATTAAGACTTTTTTTTATATCAACCCCCCAAAAGAGAAGTCGAAAAGTAATAATGAGCCATCCCAATTCGAAAAGAATTTCCCCTGAATGGGCGTTCAAACACGCTCCTCAGATCAATTAAGTGTTTACAGCCTGTAAGAATCGGCAGCACAATAGAGAAGCTGTCTCTTTTGGACCCCAGAGGCTTCCGTAGCAATGTTTCATTAAGTGCACTCACTCCTGTGGACCCCCATAAACACACATTAATTAAAGGCACACAGAAACACAGACTCTGAGCTTGCACTATGGTAATGATGATCTGACCCCAAAAGGAGCAGTGCACCAGGGGTCATAGAATAAAAGCAGATATGGCTCAGCTTCTCTGCTGAAACACTGTCTTAACTGGTTCGATTCAAATTAGGCCAAGATTTGCTTAACTGGCTAATTTGGATGTGCATGAATGTCAATTCACTTCCAGCAGAGACTAAGGTCCTGCGTGTGTTCCTTCTACCAAAAAATAATGATGTAGGTTCAAATGACAATTTCCTCAAAGTCAGCAGTCAATATTGTAATTCACACCTTCTGAATTATCCTCCTGAAATATTATGGAAAATAGAACACAGCTCTAAACAGCACCTTGCATGTTCAAAGCTTATTCTGAATACGTGCTGATACCTGTCAAGTTATTACGGCTTCAATAGGAGACACCTATATAGACAATTTACTAGATTTGACAGTAGCAAATGGGTATCATCAATATGGTCCCAAACATTGACATTTTCTATGGTGGGCTAAGTAGAAAGTCCCTACCCATTCTCTCAAGATCAGCAACTAGAGGCCAGGGGGCTGGTATCCATCTTCGTAACAGTGACTATGTCGGAGGAGGAGGTGAAGGAAGAGGAGGCGAGGAGACAAGGGAGCGAGAGAAGGAGGGAGGGAGAGAGGCAGCATGTCAATGAGCCTGCCCAGTGTCACTGAGCACCACACAGAACAGCCATCTGGAGAATCAAAGACTCCTACCATCTGGCCACCTCACCCACACTCTACCCCCACAGAATAAAAATCAAGCAGATAGCAACTCGCCATTGACACGGTATGGCCCTTTGGACGGGAAAAGTCAGGTAACTGACATCAAGCTATCAAAGTTTTCAGAAGACGGAATTGAACTGTTACATTTTTAACCCACCATATTTTGTGAGTAACCTAATAAGATTTTTAAAGTTATTAATAATTTATAAGGTTGTTCCAGGTGAGCCCTGAATTTCTGCTTAAAGAGGTTGAAAGAGTATCAAAGACTTCCTTCAGAGTCGTGTAGCCTTGCTGAGTGGGCATTCAAAGTCTGCTTCTAAATTATGTATGCTTAGTAAGTATGTATTTGGCAGGACTGAATGCGCTAAGGAGGAGGGAGAGATGCTAAAAAGTCATCAGCCATATTGTAAAAAGCCATTTCCGTGTTGCTGCGGTACCATTGTTTACAGGGCTGTGATGGAGAGGTGCTCTGATCGCCACTAGCTGCTTCTGTGCTTCCCTCTTTTTCTTCCCCCTCTTAGTTTGAGAGAAATCTCCTGACGCTGTAAAATGGGCAATGATGACATATGTGGATGCAGGCCTGTTCATATCTTTGTGGGGCCTTTAGGGAAATAAATATCTGAGAACATTCAGTGAAATGAAGCTCACTCAATAAATCACCATGACACAATAAACACTTCTGGCACATGAGCGCCCCCCTACCCACCGTCCCCTGGTGCCCAGCCCCCTCCCACACACACACACACACACACACACACTCATACACACTCACAGACAGACATGGAGACACACTCATACGCACACATGAAGACACATACGCACTCACACACACATGCATAGACATACTCGGCACTCAGACACCACCTACCTCTCCCCGCCTCTTCTTGTGCTACCAAATGGTGCCTCCCCACAGGCCAGTAAATCAAATCCCAGCACAAATACAGTGGGAATTTATTTGGAATGGGCTTTTGTTCTCTTTAACGCCTGATTGTTCGGCCGACCAGGTCGCTTGATAAATTTAGGCTGGTTCTCTGTGTCTAATCTAACTGGCTAATATATTATGTTCAGTTTCTCCTTAAAGCTTTTGATTGCATATTGACTACATCTTCTCATTCTTGTATGTAAGTATGGATATATTTACATACAAGATGCCGCCTCTTTTATTTTTTTCTATTCCTCGAGAGAAGAATTAGTATTAGAATCATTTGTATTTGGATACGGATTTCTGTATTTTGCTCAAAAATTACTTCCAAAACGTTCCAAAAGAAGCTTTGTAAAATCAATATTTAAACATACCCATTTTTCACTAATCCTATGTACAATCACTTGGATGTCTTGAACTTAGACACAAGCCTTAAATCCTT
>JAPMNZ010919315.1:0-17246 GCA_029875035.1 Pomatoschistus microps
TATAAATGCATACATTGTTAATACGTTTTTATAAAAATAAAAAAAGGAGAAATCAGCATGAACAATGTAATGTTTCTACCACCAGGTGGCAGAAGTGATCCATAAAAATCCTTTTAATAAACCATGACTTGTGACACAAAGCTTTGGCCACCCCCCTTCTGTCTTACTATATTTTCTCCTAAATTGAATACGATTATGTCAAATTGCTGGCTGAACTTTTGTCTGGCAGCAATATTAAATAACATTAATTTTAAATTGTGTGCCAAATTTGGAGCAACACTTCAGTGCTAATGCATCTGTCCTCTGTTGTGCACACCTAAACATGCTTCAAGTGTAAGAGATGATTGTGCATGTTGTTTTGCAGTGCCTCCTCCTCCCGTGTCTCCCACTGCCAAATCCACGGGCACGCCGAGCGAGGCAGGGAGCCAGGACTCGGATGGAGCTGTGGGACCCAGGTACAGTCACTCTGTTCCCGGCAAAGTCTGAATCACATACGTCGTCACTCTCCAACCATGTTTAAAAACCCCTTTCTGCTGTTAACTACGGGCGATCCTGTGAGCCTGATCAAATGTACCTTTTTAATTTAACATCTTCCTTTATTCTGCTGCTGTCAAGTATTACCAAGTGTGCATGTGAAACCAGCCTGGGGAAATTTCAGTGTTGCATCACTAGTTTCCACCAACAGTAGGAAAGAGTAGCGCACAGTACAAGATAAATGAACAATAACTCACTATACTAAATAAACAAAAATAATACATCTCTAGCATGAAGAAGAAACAAGTATAACATCTCTATCTTTAGCATAATGAGTACAAAAAACTCTGACTTTAGCATAACAAAGAAGTATAAAATCTGATGGGAAAAAGTAGTTTGGGCGTTGAGGTTTGTTTGAAGATTGCAAGTCGCATAACATCAGTGTATAACTTCCAGCCGAGGAACCACCTGAAGGTTTCCTAACGTTACAGTGACTGATGATAAGTTTATGCCAGCAGAGTGCATGTTTATTTAATTTGTGTGCCGCTGAATTAGAACGATCCTAAATTAACAATAAACCAGCAGGCTGTTGGTGATGCCTGGGGGACTTCTTAACCCCTAATTAGAGCCCCTTCCCTGCGCTGAAACTCAAGCTCCCCCAGTGTCCCATCAGGCCCAGGGAGCTGTTCCCCCTACGTGTTGACTCATTTCCCTCACCAGCATGGCCATTTCCTACACACATGGAGGTCATGTTTTCTCCCCGAGGGTCCCCTCTCTGCCGCGCTCTGTCGACACCACACTCAGAGGCTTTGGTGTCTGCATCCATGTGGCCCTCAGGCAGCTGGGTACAACCTGCGCCGTCTGATTCAGAACTGTTTAAGGCGTTCTTTGACCTCTTGAGTTGCGTGCCGGTACAGCCCTGCATTGGGATTACATCATATGAATCCAAGCACCGTAGTCACTCACTATCAGATTGCACACAGTGTTGAGCTTGTTTGCATGTCGTTTGCCATATTGCTAACTGGATATTATGTCTTTTGTGCCTGCGCTTGTCTCTTCACTAATGCTGCCTTGTTGCTGTGGCACTAACAGGACTCTGCACTGGGACTCTGACCCGTCCACACTTCAACTTCACTCTGATTCTGAGCTGGGGTACTGGACACTCTCTTCTCTTCTTTCCTGGTCATTTTCCCTTCTATCTATCTACAGCATGTCTTTGTTTGATTACTCTTTAGCCAAATGTGTCTGTGTTCATGCAGTTACTATGCTAACTCAGTGTTTTTGCCATCCCATAACACAGTAACATAATTTATATGGGCACAAGTTTAACCTACACTGAGGTGAGACTTTTAACCACATTTGTGTAGAAAGTTATCAGTTATAGCTGTGTATACTTTTGAATTTGTTTTTTTCAAGCTTATTTCTATTATTGATGCCGTGTTGTTTCATATTTAGTGGTTGTGGAAATGTTGAAATGTTTTGTCATTGTAGGCGTGTGACACCAAAACTGGGGTTGGCCAAAGTCACACATGTAGACTTCCCTCCACGTGAAACCGTTTCCTACACCAAAGAGACGCAGACCCCCGCGCTCACCCAGCCTAAAGAAGGTACAACTCCAATTACGATATTTATGTTTGAGCAGAGCATTATTGGCAAAATAATTTTGGGTTGTCTGTATTTTTTTGTATCCCTTTCTCTGAGCAATGGTGACCATTATAATTTGAATGATATACATAAAAGTATAATTGAAATAAGATTCTATTTCGATTAGCATTGCTCCTTTTTACCTCACATGTTGCTCTGCGTCACTCCTTTCCCTTTGGTCTAATTATTGAGCAGAATGAGAAAGCAGTGACAGGAAGAAGGGATGAGATGGCAGCCAAGATATAAGGGAAGTGCTACAGCTGCTCCCTGTCGCTGAAGCGTGTCCATATTTTTGTAATTGCTGTGCTCATTCACTTTATGTGGTTGGTCAAAGAGAAAATCTAGCTTCCATCCACCTCCACATGTTGGACACATGTTGCATAAAATATGCATGATTTGTGACCGTGCAGCGAGTTCGTGCCTGATTCGTGTAATGACAGCTGCTGAATAATGTGCTTGACTTGAATTCTGATGAGGATTCATTTTTCTTTTCTCATTATTTAATTCCAGAAGTTTATATGAAAACAATGCTTTTTGTTTTCATGTTTAATTTATCTATACTATTTATTTTCTGCATTCACCTTTTAGCAGTATCTTTTACTTCATACTAAATTGATTGCCATTTTATTGTGTTTAAGGCTGCAATTACCATTTAAAACTCAAAGTTATGAGCAGATTTATACAAAATGTTCAGTTGATTTCAGAAACAAATGATTAGATCCAGGATTTAGGTCTGCACGTTACCAGTATAAATATTTTATATTTGAAAAATAAAGCTTAAGTAAAGCCACTGGTGTTATAACATTATTGGTTAATTTAATATTTCATTCTACAATGATTGAAATATTTTCCAGTTTGTAAATTGTCATAAAACTATTAAACAGATTTTGAAATCAACTAATTTTATAATAGATTAATCACAACTAATTGAACACCTTGTTACAGCCTAATTATGTCAAGTTTTAATATTACACTCGTGGCTTTACATTTGCAGGACCAACATTTTGCACACACTCTTGAGAGTCTTTAACCCCAACATTTATGAAACACAGATGATGTAAAATAAGGAAGCTTCTGCAGCAGACAAGTTGGTGTGAAAATAGAGAAAGCATTGTGCCGTGAGTAAAACTGCTGTGCCTCTGGACTCTACTGGGCATTGTAAAAGTGTGTTAAACAGCGATGGTTTCTGCCAGCTGTTCAACACCAGGCCCCTTCCCCTCTCTGCCACTATGTAATCATTTCATCAACTCCCTCGCGTCCCTGTCTTCTCCCTTCAGCGAACAGGCACATAACAAAACACACTCAGTCACATTGTGCATTTTCACACCATCACTCCTGGCACTCGATGAGGCGGCATCCCCATCCCTGGTGCGCTCCCCTCTGTGCATTTCTGATGTGTGGGGTGGCATCAGACCTGCGCTCTGATTGAGCCATTTATCATGTTGTCAAAAAGAGGCAATGGTGCAGCACTCTCAAGGTCAGCGGGCGGTGGCACGCGAGCTCCCGGCTACTGCGGCCAGGCCGAAGTCCTGACTGGACTAGGTTCAGATGAGCTGAGCTGCAACATACCTCTAAAATCACTGTTCTTGCATAGATGGGTCCTAATCCAATTGGACGACTATGAATATTGAAGATAAAATAGGATAATGTATGATTTTGTTATGCAATATCATACATACACACATTATTTTTCACGACCATCAATTCATCCACCATAATTGTGTGAAAAGTGCCTGTTAATATGATAAGCTTATTTAGATGAATTTAGCCTTAGCTAAAACCTGACTAAAATTCTTCCAGACATTATGATGATTCACTGCGCCTCAGACACACCATTGTAAACTGCAAACAACATTGAAACCTCATGTTTATTTTGCCATTGGTATCATTCAAATGTTGGCGCCTGCATTACATCTAGAGATGGAAGGAATGTCTTCTCTTCCATCTGTATCTTTTTTACCAGCATATAAACTGAAAAAAACACATGAAAATGTTCCTGCTCAACCTTATCTGTAATGACAATGGCCACTCGTACCAATATGAAATAAATTGTAATTAGCTTGAAACTTTTCTGAAATGGTTTCCACAAAACTAGCTCACTGTAATATTGTGCCAGTGGCATCGTGGTCCCACTTCGGTCTTCCTAAAATGCTCTACTAGGTAATATGCTGCATCAATATGCACTTCTCAACAAGAGACTATAATTACAGTAAGATATTGTTGGAGGTTGCGGGTGGTGGGTGTGGAGTGGCTGGTCTTGTGCGGTGCTTAAAAAGGCTTGTCAGTAGTTGGAGTATGCAGAGCAGTTTAGTAAATCTAATATTTAATTGAATGTGATTGTTTTAATCATGCTGAATTTGGGGACAGGTCAAAACTTTTAATCATAAAACCCTTAATGGCCTTCTTGTTTGAAGTGCCACTCGTAATCGTGGTCAGCTTTTATGTACTTCATGATTACAAGTGTTAAATATCTATTGTATAATGCAGTGGATTCACTGCGCTTTAGAGTGGGGTGCACTTTTTACTATCTAAATGACAAAAATATTACAGATGGTTCGCAACATTAGACCAACACCACACCATTCATTGTAGACATAGTACGGCAACGTTTCATTTGGTAAATTGCATTTGAAAATGTCATTTGAACAAGGAGGCACCTGTAGGTCACAATATCACAATGTTATTTGAGTTTGTAGATTGTTTGACCCATTCTTCAATAATCTAATCTTGCTCATCTTTACAACCAAATTGTCTTGCATTTAATGGGATTAGTGTTACTGTTCAAATTCTGGATGGAGTATGCTCAAAGTAGTGGCCCCCCTGCTGTGTAGACACTGTCACCCTGCTGGGCTGACGTGTTGCCAGAGACGAGGCCTATAGTCTGTATTTACATTCACTGATGGATAGAAGGAGATAGACACCTGCAAACCGAGCAGAGGTCATTTAGTTGTACATCACTGACCGCATGTCGCGTTTGCATTAATATATTGTCCATGGGCCGAGACCTGTGATTACTCTTCCCCCAACGCCTCTGTCTGACTCCCCCCAGAAAAGCTTTTATTTCTTAAGTGGCACAAAAGCCATAATTGGGCCTGCTTTGAGAGGACGTGTCAGTGTATGGGACATTGGTGATCCGGGTGAATTCTGTTAAATGCTACTCCCCCAACCGTCCCACTTCCTCCACCACCTACCATTGGCCCCCACTCCCCACACATCCCCAGTAGGGTCGCCAGGATCACTAGCTTTTCTCCAAATGGCCATTTTGGCTGGCAGGTGCATTATACCCTTTATTTTCAGATTGTCTATCCGCTCCTAATGCCTGGCAGGTTGATTGCTCTGGCTGCCTCACCAAGGAAAGGGCTGACGAGCTCGGCCGGGACGAGCTGAAAGACAGTGATTACTGTTTTCCTTTAAGCCTGATTGAGGCCCTTGAAAGGAAAGATTTTAACCTTCTCCTGTTGGTTGCAGAGTATGGTCGTACATTGAAATGCCTTGTGTCATCAACCTGGTTCTGTAAACTCATCAGCGCAGCCAATAACCTTCTTCCCCAAACCTGTGTCTGAGAATGGGGCTAAATCACTTTACAGACAAAGTGACAGATGACATTATCATTTAGATTATCTCAGTAGGAAAGAAATTTTGTCATGCAGCGCTGTCATCTAAGATAAACTGTGAGGCTCACACCAAGAAGACGACTGCAGGAAGCGTGCATGAATTCTGCCATGCTCATGAATCTGTTTGTCCAGCCTTTGCTCTTGTTTTTCACATAGAAAACGTGCTAAACACAGCCTGAATGAGACGTGTGTAGAAAAGCGTGTTGGTCTTCTTTGAGGTAGAGCCGGTGTGCAGTTTGCCAGCTGGTCTGGCCTGTATTTTGTTGTACATTCTTCGAGGTTGAATAGGAGTTGCAGGACCTCCTGCTAGGATGGTAATTGCACAGGCTTGCTGTTCAGGGAGAAGCTTGTCTCGGGGCAGCCAGGCGGAAAACCTCTGTGCCATCCCCATGCCACCTCTGAAGAGCACCAGACAATCGCAGCATCACCATCTGCCTGTGCACCATGTCGTCATCTGGCCGGAGCAAAGGGATGGGCCTGGGCAGCTGCTCCACTGCCCTGTGGCCTTGCAACACGGACACAGGGAAACTGCGACACTGACAGCTCCACTCTTTTCAATAGCTCACTCTCATTAACAGTTTGGAAAGACAGGGGTCCCTATGACAACTAGGCACCCGCTGAGCTGTGTCTATTTAACACAAATGACAAACTTCTCGGCTTTAGAGAACCAAGTTGTGTTTGAAAGGCGACATTGTGCTTGCAAACCAAACAAATAGAGGGAAGGGATACAAAACCAGTCTATAGCTGTGCTCATAATCACTGGGTGAAGCTTTTCATTGAAAATGTATAATAATGACCAAAAGGTACAAATTGTTTGTATAGAAGCTTGAATGTGGGGATTGAGAAAGACAATAATTTTCTCTGTTACATGACAGAAAATACTCTCTTAATGTAATCGCTTAAATTACAAAAATGTCTTTTATTGTTCACTTCAATAATTGTGTTGGATTTTTATTCAAAGAAGAAGAAGAGGAAGAAGTGGCTCCGCCACTGGCAGTAGAGGAGATACAGACTGAACAACCGGACCAAAAGAAGGAAGAGGAAGGTGCTAATAGATATTTATTAACTTGCAATTTGCTCCAAGTCAAATAACAGCCCAATAATTATTCCACTTGTCATTTCTTCATTGTGCTTCTGTTTACTGGTGCAGCTCCCCCTCATGAACTGACAGAGGAGGAAAAACTCCAGATATTGCACTCGGAGGAGTTTGTGAATTTCTTCGACCACAGCAGTCGTATTATTGAGCGAGCCCTGTCGGAGCATGTGGACCTCTTCTTTGACTACAGCGGCCGCGACCTGGAGGAGAAGGAGGGGTAATAATTGGACAACTGGTCTTTTAAAACTTGTAATTGTCCTGAAGAAGTGCTTTATTGATTTATACTCTTTTTACCTCTCAGGGAAATCCAGGCCGGGGCCAAACTGTCTCTCAACAGGCACTTTATGGATGAGCACTGGTCCAAGCATCGTGTGGTCACCTGCTTAGACTGGTCACCCCAGGTTATTATTAACTTATCTTTTTATAAATACATCATGAATATATAATCAAATCACTTGGTTATAAATAAGCACACAAAGTAGCTGTAACGTGTTAACTACATTAAGATTACGATTACACAAGGCTGAAATAACGCCTTAAACCTTCAGCTTCATGTCCCAGTGCAAAAGTTAGGTATGTCCCACACACATTGTCACTAAGCCACAGTTTGTAATGATTCGTTTCCGCTCGTGTCTAAGGTCATTTAACGCATGTTTCGGCAACAACTTGTGACATTGATTGAACACCGGCTCTTTGTTCACACTATTTGCTCACTCAGTGCAAAGTGAACCCCTTCTGATCTGAAATTATGTATTCAGAGACTGTAAGCTGAAGGTCAGACATTAAAGCCAGCCAATGTTAATGGCTTGTTTGCTTGAGGGTAAGGTTACTCTGTGTTTTTGTTATGCCCCTAAGTTTGCTTCGACAGCTTCACAATCATTTCTGGTATCCTTACAAGCACCTTTCTTAATCAATTTTGTTAATGTTGGGAATAGCTTTAGCAAGGTAAGAGTTTTCTGGTCTAGTGCAACTCAAATGATCCGTGAATCAAGCGAGAGGAAGCAAGTCCTCGGCTGCAGCCCAGGAATAGTTCTCATGTATACAGCATGCCTTTCACATTTATTTAGTGTGATCTTTATTAATATTAAGTTTGTTTTCATCTGGCCAGTATCCAGAGCTCTTGGTCGCCGCTTACAACAACAACGAGGAAGCTCCCCATGAGCCCGATGGAGTGGCCCTGGTGTGGAACATGAAGTATAAGAAGGCCACGCCGGAATACGTCTTCCACTGTCAAGTACGTGTCCTCTCTCTTCACACAGAACCTGTTGGGTCCTTTTGACATTTTGCAGTAGTAGTACATGTAGTACTTCGTGGCCTGCTGATGCGCTTTGTGAACTTGGTAAACATTACATGATCATTAGTAAGTCTTATTTTTATTGCATAGTTTCCAAACAGTATTATTAATTGCACCATAAAGTTAGGATGCAGAAATGACTAGCATACCATTAAAAGACACCATAAAGAGTTTTTTTCTTCTCCTCCAAGCACCTTCCCTCGTCCTTTTTTTAATCCACTTTGTGAGTTCACGACACAGGCATCCGCCTCCACCTCCGCCACATTTATCCACTAACACATGTGCGGTAGACGCCATAGGAGTGGAGCGGGATCCGAGCTCTGCTGCTGGAGGATTAAGTGTTTGGGGTTATCATGTGCATCTAAACAAGAGCCAAGTGTTCAGATGTACCGGCAGCAAGACTATGCCCCGGGGCGGCCAGAGCAAGACGCGCTGAGTAGAACCACATGTGGCCTTCGGAGCGGATGTACATGTAGGCATATTGCTCTGATGAATTAAACCCGGCAGTGTGAATGAAGTCTCTCTGGATGACTCAGTGCGGCGCCTTTTCATACAACTTATTTATGCGTTTCTCTTTTGCAATGATCCAACTAAGAATGTCAGTCTAGCCACAAAATCCATGAATCTTGTCAGTCAGGCAAAGCCATAAATAAGAATGAGAAATAACATTGTAGACTGGCCCCGAGCTTTGTTTACCTTCCACAATCAATCGTGACAGAGAGGCTTTGTAACGAGGTTGGCATTTATTACAAACACACAAAAAGACTTATTCTAATCTGCAAACAACAGAATTTCAGTTGGTATAGGCCTTTCTCATGGTTAGTTAGAAAAACATACAGTCCCAGTAGATTCAAATATATTTTCAGACTTGCATACCACTTTTACTGTGTGGTCCTCAAGGATAAGTCATCTGCAGAATTCTTTAAAATCAGAAAAGAACCAAACTGCCCAAGGGTCAGCCTCGGAAAGTCTCATTCCCTGCATGAATGTCTGAGAGATAAGGGTGAAAACTGTTGGGTTAATGTAAAGACACTATTGTACCATTCTTTCCAGCAGGAGTAACAGACAGGAGAAGTGCTGCGTTCTTGGTTAAGGCTTTTTCAAGGTTGTTGGGGTAACTGATTTTCAGTCTGGAAAAGGGGATACTAAATGTAAATCCATCTTGTTTCTCTGTCACATTGCCCTTGTCACCTGCACGACAGTTTCAGCCACGGCCCAACCATAGATCAACTATTTCCCCCACAGAAGAGCAGGAAATCAAGTCCAAAGAGTCCACATCGCTCAATGCAATAGTTGAAATGAATGTTGTTGAAGAAAAATTTATTAGCAAGTTTTGAAAATAAATGTGTAAATAAAGTTGTAATTTGTTCTAAAAAAAAACCAGACAAGAGTAGATCGTAAGCCAAGATAAGAGAACCGTTCTTCGTCCCACAGTTAGGAAATTTCAGGGTTGCAGCGCACGAACAGGACAGTAGTAAGAGCACACAGGGAGCATGTGGAATAAGACATGGTTTAATTCTGTCGTGAGCATGTACAAGATTAGTTGTTAAGTTAGATCAAATTAGGCTGTGAAGAATGGACTTCCGTTTGCACTTTTAATGAACATTAATGTACGTTGGGAAATTTGAATAAGATGAGACAATGGAAGCTTTATTCATCCGGCAGTGGGGACATTTGTGTGTTGCAGCGCTCACACAGGAAAGTGTAACGAAGGAGCACGCAAAGCAAGAGAAATGGCTGTAAATGCTTTGTTAGCTTTAAAACTTAACTTCATTATAAACTGAAGGAAAATGCATATACTTAGGTAGTATTTCAAACTATAGCAACCTCACTCTGTAAACAGCCGCAGGGGTTCAGACAAATGTTCGAAGTGATCCAACAATTGTACTTTCATGTAAAATACAAGATATTTACAAAACAAAAGAGCAGCACGTTGCAGCTCGCACCTACACCACTACGTTATAAACAAAAAAATGAGTCACGTGCAGTAATGAGACGCTTATTCGTGGACTTTTCTCACATATCGTTTCCAGTTAGTTGTGCAGTATCCGTTTCCTGTATGGATGCCTGTGACAGTTCGTGACTATAGCCCTGTCGCTGCCCCGTCTGACTTTAAACGTGTGCTGTCCTTCTCGCTGACAGTCTGCTGTTATGTCCGCCGCGTTTGCCAAGTTCCACCCCAACATAGTGGTGGGGGGCACGTACTCGGGGCAGATCGTTCTATGGGATAACAGGAGCAACAAGAGGACCCCAGTGCAGCGGACGCCCCTGTCAGCAGCAGCGCACACGGTACAATCATCACCTGCTGCATTCTCTCATCTTCTAGAATTAGAATAAAAAAATCATTTGTTACTTATTTTGTTATAAACATGCGTCGTCTTTGTGCAGCATCCTGTGTATTGTGTGAATGTGGTGGGAACTCAGAACGCCCACAACCTCATCAGCATCTCCACTGATGGAAAGATGTGCTCCTGGAGCCTGGATATGCTGTCACAGCCACAGGTATCGCTCAAGTTTATCCATCTATCCATTTTCAACCCTTTATCAAGTCATTTCTGGATCAGGTGAGTGGCAATCAGAGCTGCCTCCCAATTCTCATGGGACCAGCCCCAAGTCACGTTATGGAATATTTGCTTTATCCATTTGTTCTTTTTAATTATTCACCTACCATTTTATTGTAATAAGTAGAACAGCTAATGTGTGGGTGTTGTGTAGGGTTATTTAGTTCTTCAGTTCACTCATACTATTTGTCTAATTAGGAAGAAGCGATTAGAGATTGCTCAAACTGGCTCCATAAGTGAGAAACCAGAGTCCAATGAGATAGGTAGCAACAGCCGAGAAACTAAAGAGCCAATCAGAAGTGGCGCTAGTCCATTCCCCTTTGCGAGCTAAAGTCGGGGGCCGATCGGTCAGTTGTTAGGGCTCAGTTCTTAAGTCATGCTCAAAATGAAAAACGGCAGATTCATACATAGCAATAAACTATCAAATAATAATTGAACCAAAATAAGCATTTCCTTATTAAGGGTTCATTGAGTTCTGTGGCCTGAACATAAACAATATTGTTTTAAACGCACACGGTAAAAATTGCTTGAATCAAGTTTCAGCAAGAAATATGCTGGAACAAGCCAATATCAAGAGCATTTCATTTATTTTTTTGATAAAACAAGACATTTTGTTCTTGTGACATTGACAAATCCTGTTTTGATAGTTATCCTTGCACTTAACTCATTTTCTTTATTTTCTTGCCGTGCGGTCTCTGGAACTGGTCTTATTAAATTAAATTGTATGTTTCGTAACATTTCACTCTTCCCTCTTCACTGCCTGTCCTGTTTAAGCTTAAAGTAGACAAATTTGGCTGCCTCATTATTACAGTCCAGTTTGGTATTTCCTTTTCCTTGACTTTTTCTGCAAATACACTCTCACAAGGGTATGAACTATGTTAGCCGTGTCCTTCCTTCTCCTCTGCCAAGATGTCAATGGCAACCTTTTTTTGTTCAAATAAAATGCAGGTTAAATGTAAACGAAAGTGTATGTGTTTATTGTTTTTGGCGTGTAAAAGCAGGGCAGAAGCAGAGTGTTGATATAGTGTTCCGCTGCCTCCACAGGACAGTATGGAGCTGGTGTTCAAACAGCCCAAAACTGTAGCTGTCACCTCCATGTCGTTTCCTCTTGGAGATGTCAACAACTTTGTGGTGGGCAGTGAGGACGGCTCAGTCTACATGTCATGTCGTCATGGAAGGTGAGTGCACAAAAAGAAAGGTGGGGACTGGACTGAGGGGACTTGTTCGGCCTATCTACAAATACATCTAACCCACACACTTCCCAGCGTTACACAAATCCAACACTTGATCTCCTGCTGTTTGAGGTTTCACTCCTGCCCAGTCATCCTGTTT
This sequence comes from Pomatoschistus microps, assembly GCA_029875035.1. Lineage (NCBI taxonomy): Eukaryota > Metazoa > Chordata > Actinopteri > Gobiiformes > Gobiidae > Pomatoschistus > Pomatoschistus microps. The sequence goes on from JAPMNZ010919315.1 coordinate 12,016, forward strand.
TTCTTTTCCGCTTGTCAGTTGTGTTTGTAAAGGTCGTTCAACATAAACAGGGCACACATGTGGGGGAAACAAATCATTTTTTCCCTCCCCTCTTGTACAGTTCTTTGGCTGAGCAAGTTTGTTTACAGTGGACCCTAAGAGAATTAAAAGTGCAGCACTTTTCACAAAGTTTCCATTTAAACGTGTGTGGACTGTAGCCCTGCCACAAAACTACACAATATTTCTCCTCCAATGAGCAGAGGTTTGTCCCGACTCGTGACAGCACAGACAGGGGATAGCTGTTTTTACACGGCGGAGTCACCTCTGTAATTGAGGGAATCATTTTCCAGCTCATTTACAACACTATGATACTCTCATCTCAGTTAATAATGCATAAGCATCACTCATGCTGAGTATTTACCTCTCTACATTAATTACCAGAGCCTCAGTTGGGTAACAGCTTTGCAACATGTGGTTGAGGGTTGCTCGCACTTTTGTCATCCTGCTGCGAATCATGTGATAAGTCATTCATTAAATCGCTCAAGCGAGGTGCATCTCGTGTAACACCTCAAAGTCACCAGTGGCTATGGACAGTAGGTGATGTGTGATATAATTGTTAGCCTCATTCATAACGATGTGGTTGTTTCTCACAGCAAAGCTGGTATCAGTGAGATGTTTGAGGGCCACCATGGGCCCATTACGGGCATCAACTGCCACACGGCAGCAGGGCCCCTGGATTTCTCCCACCTGTTTGTTACCTCATCATTTGACTGGACCGTCAAGCTGTGGAGCACAAAGGTATTTATGGATCTAATTTCTACCATGATTAAATTGAACTGTGAACATTTAACACCTCATATTTACATATTTGTTGTTGTTTGTGTGTCACTGTGTCACAGAATAACAAGCCGCTGTATTCCTTTGAGGACAACTCTGATTATGTTTATGACGTTATGTGGTCTCCTATTCACCCTGCTCTTTTCGCCTGTGTGGACGGAGTAGGTCACCTCGACCTGTGGAACCTGAACAATGACACGGAGGTAATCCCTGTTCTGCTCTGAACAAGGATGCATCTGCAGAATAATATAAAATTTCAATATGTATTTTGTGTAGGTCCCCACGGCTAGTGTCACGGTGGAGGGGAACCCTGCCCTGAATCGAGTGAGATGGGCTCCTTCGGGCAGAGAGATCGCTGTGGGCGATTCGGATGGGTGTGTCCGCGTCTATGAAGTTGGAGAAGTAATTATATTATTATTTTAGGATGACCTACCTTTCTATGTGATTTGTGAAGTGTTTTTTTCTACTTCCACATAACAGCAAACTGCCATCCCTCGTAGTGATGAGTGGACCCGGTTTGTCCGCACTCTGGCGGAGATCAATGAGAACAGAGACGATGCAGAGGAACTGGCCGCTCAGCGTCTTGCTGCCTGAGCTCGTTTCCATGGATACCATGTTTCAGGGACCAGCAGTGCACTTGTTATTAACTCTATTGATAGGACAAAAATACAACTGGACAAAGAAAAGAAGGTCTAAGTGGAAAAAAATATATACTTTTACATTTGTGGGATTATTTTCTTCCTCTGATTACAATCAACAGGGCTTTATGTGTGAAGCTATGGATGCTACCAGTCCTGTTCTCCACCTGATGCCTTACTTTTGTATTCTGAATTATTTTAGCCTTTTGTTTCAACCCCATCACAAGCCTTACGTTTGAGTTTAATGCCAAATCCAGAATCATATCATAGTTCAAGTTTAGACTATGTAATTCCAGGCCAGAGCAATCACCCTCATCTTTCCACAGGAATGTAAACATTTCATGACCACAATCTTTACTTTCATCAATCCTTAATCATTAACACTTGAGCTTTAACTTAATAGTGTCCTGATTCCTTAATGTTTTTTCTTGTACACGCCAGTTTGTGTAAATACATCTGATATGATATCCTATGAGCGAGGAAGACGTCTGCTGTAAGACTTTTTTTAAGCCTGTAAAGCTGGATGTTAGTTCAGATAAATAAATTAGAAGTTCTATGCTTGTTATCGAGAATGTGAATGTAGGAATGTACTTTCACATGACACAACACTGTTTTAAAAGATTTATTTCAATAAAATACCATAAATGCATTTAAATTATTTCACAAGTTTGTTGTGATTTCAAAATGATTGAAACATCTGTGCAGCGTGTCTTTGAAAGTTCACACATGCACACAAAGCTTCAGCACACCGGAAAATACCAACAGCCATTCACAGAGTCATTATGTTCCTCCAGAGAGAAGTACAATATGTACAATAGACCTGTGCAAGCTATGCAAATAAATGCTAAAAGCCATTCCCATGCAGCATTTTAGAATTACGACAAATGGTAGTGAGCTGAAGCATGGATCGATAAGACCACCGTGAAGCCAAAGTGGAAGATTAAGATGCTGGAAGATATGAAATGTGTTTTAAGAAGGCTCAGGGGTGCTTGAGGATTCTGTGGTTGCCACCGCTGCAGAAGGCTTGAACTTGGGCAGGTGCAGGCCGAACTTCCTTTCAATGCCGGCAAATGTGGCCGCAGCGACACTATAGCCCCCCACATGGTCTGCCTTCACTGATGGGAGGTCGTGGGCAGAAGGTTTAAGAGTAGCCTCAGACCCAGAAGGACGACTGAAAAGAAAATACCAGTCATCAACACATAGGGGGCAGTGTGGCACAGTAGAGTGCTCCATACTGTAGGAAATGCAGAGGGCAGGATTTTTAAGGCTCATTACTGGAAGTTCAGAGACAATGATTCAGGAAATGACGAGTGCTTTCTTAATATTAATAAACGTATTTTGTTTTTCTTACACCCAGAAATACAGCTGCCTTTTGTCTGGTAAAATATCCTTTTATTTTACCAGGCACACAATTCTAAAATAAATGTCTTTGATTTGAATGAATAAATACTTGATGTATTTCTTTCACTATATAAGAAATGTTTGCACAATATAGAATATATGCACACACACACAAATTTTCAGTTGTTTACTCAGTCGATGGTTTCTTAGTGACCAAATATTGTATTAGATGACGGGTAATTCAATTGAAATTACAAAAAATGAAATTCAATTTAAAGAATGAAAAGATATGGAGCAAAACATCAAGATGTTGATAGTAACTTTGCATCGAATTTTGCTTTTACATTGTGAAAATGTGAATAATAAATTCTGCAATATTCAGCATATTATTTGATTTGTTAATTTCTAATCCTTTAGGGAGCTACCTGGAAACAGGGGGCGAGCTACTGGTAGCTCTCGAGCTACAGGTTGGAGACCATTGATTTAGAGCAGTCGCCACGCCCACTTTCCTGTCGACTAATCGATCGTCAGGAATGTCTTTGGTGCAACCACAGCCCAAGTAAAATGAATCACACTTACTGCCCTCCAAAGTCGACGTAGAACCACCTCTGTAACTGTTCGTAGGTCACCAGCGTCACTGCAAACTGGGGAGAGGACCTGAACACACGAGCTGCGAGGGACAGATCAGCGTTTATCCAGCGGCTCAGAGACAATTACAGTCAGAGCTCGCGGCTTTAATTCCCCGCCAGTGCATTTACCTCCTGCGCCTTTCCAAAGCGCGGTGAAGCCTTCCTCCCTTAAGATCTTCCTGAAGCAGTCGATGACTCCGCTGTACGTGGTTTGTCCTGCGCGGGCCGCCACCTGGAGCCTGGTCTTGATGACATCGGCAGGGGTGACGAGAGATGCCGCCGGTACGCCTTGGGAAACAGGGATAATGAAGCAGTTTCACTATGCACAGATGGCATCAGTTACTCCGATTGCTGCAGTATCACGCAGGGTCTGAAATGGGAACAACTTTAAATCGGCAAAAACAATGTACGCATGCCACAGGAGAAAGAAAACTATAGGATTTATTTTAAAGCTGCATCTTCAACTTTTAGTCACAAGTATTACTATTTGTTTTTGTTTTTTCAATCTGGGGTACCTATTATTTTTATTTCATACATAATACACATAGTTTGTCTGAAGAGAAAGAGCCTTGTAAAAGTGAATCAGAAGACAACATGTCATTCTCATGCTGGCAAGAAAGAGCCTTGTCACTATTTGATGATTTGGGCAGAGATCTGATTGGCTGAGAGTAGTCCTCTTTTTATTTATTTTTGTATTTTTTGTATGAAATAAACTGTTTTAAGAGCAAGAAATAAATTAAGTTTTGATATTTTATTATAGTTATATTTTTTGTGGTTTGAAATTTAGTTACTACAGCTTTAACTTCACAAAAAATATAATTACAACATTTCCTTATACACTGCTTCATTCTATTGAACAGACTATCAAAACATTATGTCTGCAAATGTAATCATATGGCAATGTTCAAAATCAATGTTAAGCTCCTAATCCCTGTATCCTTGTATTACCTGCAATAGCTCCAGCAGTGAGCAGCTGCAGAGGCCCCACACGTCCATCCTCATCAGCCAGCTTCGCCTTGGTGTGGGCATACACCGGGAAGTATATGGCAGAGAAGGGAATGTCTCGCAAGAAGCATGCTTTGGCTCCCTACAACAGAAAGCACACAACTCCCAACATTTGCATAAAGGGTAGATGGAAGAAGAGTAGAAAATGATGAGGCTGCAACAGGAGCCAACGAGCCTCGGGGCAGAGGAGCAGTGTGGGCCTCCAGAGTCATCACAGGCTACAGGCCCAGTGTGCTGAGGCTGAGCTCAACAAGAGGAAGTCAGCTTTTTTTTAACAAGCCACACGCTGTCTGCTCCTCGTTAAAATATGGACTATGAACACAAGACTCCAACCCACAAGGATCTGGAAAGAAGCAGTAGCAGAGCATAATCCTGCAGTAATTTGCTGTCGGTTGTTGGCCACTGCTCCTTTTGAATGTTTAACACTGTTTTGGAAAAATTACAAACAGCCAGCATAATCTGTTTGATCTTTCAATTTTAGATTTGGGTTTCTATTATGCCTGTGTACACTGTCTTTAAACTATTTTTTTTGGCCACTTTTATTGCGGTGAATGTCAGTGACATGATAACACATATCACATACATTTTATGTAGGGATATTATGGGTAAAAAACACATTTTGTTTCCCTCTCCATAAGAATGACATTTGTCCCCTGTATTCCGCTGTTACTTTTTCTGTGAACATTTCTTTTTTTTTATAATTTACTTTTTATTGTCATCACAGTGTAACATTACAAAGATAATAAGGCTCACATAAAGAAAAGTAGAAAAAAAAACAATGCTTAGCAATCTGTCCTTGAAC
>JAPMNZ010919335.1:0-16219 GCA_029875035.1 Pomatoschistus microps
CTACAGTCTCAGTCCTGGATCTACAGCCTCAGTCCTGGATCTACAGCCTCAGTCCTGGATCTACAGCCTCAGTCCTGGATCTAAAGCCTCTCAGTCCTGGATCTAAAGCCTCTCAGTCCTGGATCTAAAGCCTCTCAGTCCTGGATCTACAGCCAGCCCTTCCGTGGGAGTGGAACCCTCTCTCAATGTGGGCCGCTCCATTTTTTCATTTTTTACATTTATTGACATTGTTCACTCTACTCCCTATGGACCAATGGCTCCTATGTGTTATTATTGGATTTCCTGTGTTTGGACTTTTAGATTCTCTGACTTGTTGATGGCAAATCATCTTCTACATCTTTGTAAAGTCCTCCGAGATGACTGCTGTTGTCATTTATGGCTGTGCAAAAATAAATTGAAGTTTGGTGGAGTAATTTGCATGTTCCCCTTGTTTGGTTAAGTTTGATATATTGTTGGTTGGAATCAAATAATATTCCATTGTTATATGTAAAAATATGTGTTGTGCAGGTTCAAAATAGATGCATTAATCAAAATATATTTAGACAGGAATAGTGCAAAATGAAAAAATAATCAAAGAAAGCCAGTTACATTGTGCCAGGTTCTAGCCGACTGATTTCGTCTCTACAGCCTGACGCTAGAGTAAATATTATAAAACCAAACATTCAAAGAGCTCTAGTCAAATGTAATATGTCAATTAATAAAAAAAAATAAAAAATATAACGTTCCAAAGAGCTACTCACAAATCCATACAAAATATGATATTGAATGATTAAAAAGCGGCATAAAAAGTAATGCATCGTTTTTTCAGGTTGAGCCGAGTTGGATACGGCAGAACATAATCTCGTCTGGTTTATTCTCGTAATTTATCGACTTATTCATGATTTCTCAAGGTTACTGGTCCCTCCTGAGTGATGCTAAATCTACATTATACAAGTCTATTTCCGAGCCAGCACATTTGTGATTCAGATGGGTGGTGCTATTAAATCACTGTGCACATAGTGTGGTTGGACGCCCACAAGGTCTGGACGGGGTGGAAACGTCACGACATTTCTGTAAATTATTAACTTAAGCAAAAACGTGTAGCATAAATAATCTCTTAAATATGAACGTCTAATTAATAAACAATACAGACAGAGCATTATGCAAACACTGACCGCAAAAGCTAAATATTTATAAAGGCAGAAACGTGTCTAAACCATAAATTCATGTGTTGTTCAAGATGGTGGCGTTCATGACCTGAGGCTCCATCTTAACCTTGGACCCCGCTCGTCGAAAAGTCAAAAGTGAACCGTGACGAATGTGCTACGCAAGGTCCGGCTCATAAACTAGGCCAGGAACGGCTCGGTTTAGAACAAGGGCTAACAGCCGTGTCCTGGGTTCAATTCCACCCCCACCGCCAGGCGTTTCAGTGTGGAGATTGTTCTCCCTGTGTCTGTGCAGGTTTCCTCCAGGTGCTCCAGCTTCCCCTACCGCTAAAGACATGTGCAATAGGTAAGAATGTTATAATTGAGTGAATGGAGGTTTTGGTCGGGGGCTTTGATGCCAGTGTGTTCGACGTCTCGCTTCTGTCATCACCGTGTGGAGAGAATGAAAAAATATCTGAAATCTGGGCATTGTAAAGCGCATTGGGTGACCTGGGTCTAAGAAATGCACTACATATATATGACTCACTTACTTACATGGTCTATGATATCTTTCTATCTTTCAGGAACACGTTTCACATTTGTTTTTGCACTGTCATACCCCATCTATAAACTATTCAAAGCTTCATACTGTGTCCCTTTTCCACAATGTCACAAACATATGAATAGTTCCTTTAGAAAAGCAAAGAAGTGACAACAATAACCAAAAGGTTTAACATTTGCCCTTTACCAAGTCGAGGGAGGATGAAAATGATTACACAGAGAGAACAAGCACAAAACTGGGAACACACATGTTGATAGTTTAATTAGAAATACGTTTTGTTGATATTCCTCTTTCGCGAAGTGTCATAGAGTCCTGCAGTCTTGTAAATCTATAACCAACTCTAGATGTTTACGCCAACCGCAAAAACATCATTTTTCTGTTTTGTACTTTTTATTTATTTATTTCTTTCTTTCTTTTTTTCCCTCTCAGCAGATTGACAGCTGACATTGATTTGAGGAAATAATAATGCTTTATCTTTAACATATCTTGTGCAGGTTTAAAGTTTTGTAAGTCTTTGAATTTCTAGGCTTTTTCAAGAATGAAAGTTTAGTTATATGTTTCCTAAAGTCCAACATAGGGGAGCACCAAAGACCTATACTATACATACGTTTGATTATTCAAACCAATGCTTGAATTATCATATGTTTTAACCTCAGTAATGATACATATTTTTGCCCGCATACATTTTTTTTCCTCCCACAAATCCACTTATTTTGGATTAGGATTTTGTTTACCTGTTAAATCCCTCTACCACCGTCTAGTGACCGTGCAAGAGTTATATGCTCAAAACTCATGAAGCGACACAGACCTTTGCAGACAAACAGGCTCAACAAACAGCACTCTCACTGACGAGCACTTTTCAGCACTTTCCATAAACATATTACAACAATTACAGTGCAATAGTCATTTAACAAACAAGGACAATCGACCAAAAGCAGGAGCAATGAGTGTTGCATCTGTCATGATCATAATAACAAATAATAACGATGACAGTAATAATAATGCTACTAAGGTACGGGCTGTCTCACTATAGCCACAGTTTCATTATTTCATCATTATAATTAGAACAAGGCAATTAGATTCAACAATGAATTAAGCTGCCCCCTGCCAGTGGGGCGGCTGCAGCTGTGAAGTGCCAAACATCTCATGTCCTGACGCAAGACACTTCATACACTTTGCCTAGAATAAGTCTGAGCGTGTCAATGGTTGGTGGTGGTCGGAAGGTCTGTTGGCTCATATTGGTTTCCTTGTTTCTACCACTGTGCCCCAGGGCAGCTGTGGCTAAAGTTGTTGTTTATCACCACCACACATGGAGTGAGGGAATGACATGTGAAGCTTGAGTTTGAGTATCCAAAAAACCACTAAATGAAACCGATGCATTATCATTTGTATCATTATTATATTTGTATACCAGCAGAGGATTCCTTCTGAGTTATTTTCATGTGTTATTGCCACTTGTGACGTGTCATTTGACCCATGATCCCTCATCTCTCACCTATATATCTGAACACAAACACAGCTGAACGGCAGCCTGAGACTGCCGGGTTGCTATAGTGACAGTCAAACCACTCACAGCTTTTTTTTATATCGACCGGAAGTAAATATTGACAACATGCTGGGGGTTTATGACACTAATCACACAATTAGCGAAACTAACTGGAGGAAGTGGCAATATGTTGTTGATATTGTGTTTGCTGAGCCAACAGTGACGAAGCACGTCACTTAACAGGGAGCTCTCCTCAGAGGATTGCCACACTGCATATTAATCTGACAGGTATGGCACCACATCTGCTGTCTGCAACAACACAGGCTCCTAAAGAGGAAAATAATGGGGTGGCATTTCGTTCTCAAATTAACTTCTCCTCTGTCAGTAAACAAGCTAACCTTTCACAAAGTCAGCACTATAAGCAAACCGAACATGAAAATGTGTGATTAATTACTGGAGATGGCCTTCCTAAGTGCACCAATATTTATACAAGTGCACCCAAAGAACATTTACCATAATCTATTATTGTATTGAATGAAAGTGAAAGCACTTTTCAAACCACTGTTTCACATTCAAGGCTAACTAAACCTTTTTACCCCCTAATTTGGTATTACAAGAAGTCTTAGGAGAAAACAAAAACACAATTCAGGCAAAGTATAACTATAAAAAAAGATTCAGGATGCTATTAGAGTCTGTGTGTGTGTGGATCTGTGTAGTTCTTCAGTAGCACAATGGATATCTTTATATGTAGTTGTTTTCCAGTTAGGACTAACAAGGTTGAGCCCGGAGAACATGCTGAAAACATATCTTCAAAATAGCTTGAAACAAGAAACTGTTTCTAAAAAATATTTCCTAACCAGGCGCTTTGGTGTTTTAAGCATAGAGCCATTTATTTCCTTATTTAGGAAATCTTTTTTGGAAACGTTTTCATCAAGATACAATTTGCATAATTCAAGCAATTATGAAGATTTTCAGCGTGTTCTACGGGCTCAACCTTGTGAGTCCTAACTGGTCTACCATAACCAAGCGGCGTGACCAGTCCTACTCCCCCCAGAGGCTACTCCACCTCTACTGCTGTGAGCCGTCCTACTCCCCCCAGAGGCTACTCCATCTTATCTTCTGTGAGCCGTCCTGCTCCACCCAGAGGCTACTCCATCTTATCTTCTGTGAGCCGCCCTACTCCCCCCAGAGGCTACTCCATCTTATCTTCTGTGAGCAGTCCTGCTCCACCCAGAGGCTACTCCATCTCATCTTCTGTGAGCCGTCCTGCTCCACCCAGAGGCTACTCCATCTTATCTTCTGTGAGCCGCCCTACTCCCCCCAGAGGCTACTCCATCTCATCTTCTGTGAGCCGTCCTGCTCCACCCAGAGGCTACTCCATCTTATCTTCTGTGAGCCGTCCTACTCCCCCCAGAGGCTACTCCACCTCTGCTACTGTGACCTGAAGGGCTGTTGCTGATAATTACTATTTTTTACTTTTTTAAATTTTTGCTGCTACTGGACACCTGAATTTCTCCTACGGGGATCAATAAAGTACTGTATCTATCTATCCATCACAGTACTACCTTGCCCTGCCTTGCTTAGCTTCAGAGGTTTGACAGTGTCTGGCTTTTACATGCAGGTGTGACAGTTTCTATAAAACTCAAGTGATGTTATACACTTTCTTTAGTAACTTTTTTGTTTGCGAAGAACTTCAATAATCGCAGTCCTGCAGTCGATAGTGATTAACCGCGGCGCCTGAACTGAAGTGAGATATTTGCACATTGGATTCAGCTTTATATTTCTTAAATTGTCAAATCACAAGATCAAAAGCTTGTCTTTCAGTCTGAGCTGCTGTCTACCCCAAAATGAGAATAAAGTGAGTGAGAGATAATACCTGCAAAGACAAACTCTGGGGATGCAGTGGATGTGTGGGGGGGAGGAAGGGGGGAGAAGGGTAGAGAAGGAGGGGAGGTGGTGGAGAAAGCAGCGTTGAGTCTCTAGTGATTCTTATTGGAGATTTAGGGGAAGGCGGAGATAAGGACGAGGGGAGAAAGTGTTCGAGCTGATGGTTTCCTGATGCCACTACAGTGTCCCGAGTCCAGGGGGAGAGCCAGAGACACAGAGGGAGTGCCTTAGATGGAGCCTCATAGCCCCTCTCTGCAGCCTCTGTCTTTGGGGAAATAAATATTCATCCAGTCCCAAGAGCACCAAGCGAAAGCTAAAGGCGGCCAGCATCCAGAATGCTCAGAGGGTTCGGCTAAAGAATGGGACTATATGGCTCGAGCAAAAGGGCTGATTTGGGTTGTTTTTTTCATACAGAATTCTGCCATTCATTTACTGTTGCATAAAAATACACACTAATTATACACACACACATTAATACAATAAATCATTGGATATTGAAATAGATGTAACAAATTTTAAAGATTATAGTTTATGGTTCATTGTTTTAAGCAGGACTTTAAAGCCAGGTACTTAAACAATAAAGCATTGAATCGGAATAATAATGTTTGGTTCTATCAAAATTGCATGTATGTTTGGCCTCAGAAGATATTTGGATGACGAAGAAAAGAGAACCACCCTCACTTAGCCAATCAGCCATCAGCTCGAAGCATCAAAAAGTGATTCACATAAGATAAACTAATCGAATAAGATTGTTCTCATTTGAACACAAAATGCTACCTTTACAAGACTCTATGAGATAAACCAATTTAACCCTTTAAGGGCCAAAGTTACAATATTGTGACAAGCAACATTGCTGAATCAAAAAGGCTGCATCTGTAAAAGTGGTGCCGAATCATGTTAAAACTTTTCACCAGGAGTTAGTGGACTTGTGTGTTAATATGAGCAGCATTTGTGGGCATGGTTTTATAAATGTTTTAGAGTAAAATGAGTTTGTAAAACACCTGCAGAAACTGACAGTTCTGCATTGACAGTTCAAAAATACTTTTTACTCCAAATATATGCAGGCAATTCTAGTTAATATGGAGTTAAGAGTTCCACCAATTAACAATTGGAAACATTGTTTTGTTCCTATACGTTTAAACGAATTTGCAAAACAGCATTGACAATTATCAAGTGTAAAACAACAACAAATAAATCTACAGAATATTAATTTTAAAATAAATTAAATTAGAAAAATAGTTTGTAGCCAATTAGTAGCACTCAATTCAAATCTGAAGTGGCAATTTGATGACTACAGTTATAAGTTTGTTTAACTCCACTCTCTGCATCTCCAGCCAAAACTTTTTAATGAGAGGACATAGTCAAAGATACTTGAAATACAAATTAAAAAACACTTCATTAGAATAAAACCAAAATATCACTGCTTTCCTGGAGCCAGATTACCGCCATCACGAAGCAACATTTGCAAACTAACATTCCTGTTTAGGTCGCAAGGGCACGGTTCAGCTTTTACATACATTACACCACTCAGGGACGAGATGCTTTAGTGTGTCTCGTATGTGCCACTTGTTTCCACCAACAATGAGCTGCACGTAACAGATGGAGGGGCCCGGGCATAAAGCAGCAGCAGGAGTCATTAAGCTGACGGGTTTTAATTGTAAACGCACAAGTGGTAGGCATCGCTTCACCTGATTACCGCCATCACCAACAGGTCCTGGAGGATGGAGCTCAGGTGATTTGTGTTGTCTGTGGAGCTGCATTATGGGCGAGATACAGGAAGGAGGAAAGACAGGAGCAGAAAGGAGTTTGGAGGAGTTTGATCAGCCTCGATGCTGAGCAATATATAGAGGGAATGCTCAAAAAAATGGTGTATTCGAAGTATGTCGCTACAGCCAAAGAAATACAAACAAACTGACAAAATTAAGAATGACATCACAAAAGAAACAAACAATGATGTCACCAAAAAACTTCAACGTCCTCCTCGACATTCTTTTGTGACGTCAATGGGCCTCATTCATGAACTGTTCACAAATGACTGTTGCAGAAGGTTGTCGACCTTGCCCTGCGAAGGGAACACAACTTTCTCCCAGTGATCTGCAGTAGAACTTCCAGTTCTGAACTGCTAAAGTTCGGTTTTTCTTCTTACCTGTGCTTCAACAGATTTACTCTTTGCATGTTGCCGTTTCCTCTGAGTGGCGTCTGCACACGGCCCTGCAGTCCTGTTTATGGGCATCAATGGGCGGTTACCTATGCTAAGTACCTATGCTAGTGACTCACCTGACATTCAGTAATCTAAGAGAACAGCCGTAAACAATTCAGAGGCTTAAGAACGCGTTCAGGGTCTTCTTAGAACAACTTAAGAAGACAATTCAGAAGATTCTTAAAAAGATATTGGTGAATGATGTCCATTGTTTGTTTTGTCACATTAGTAGCATTTTCATCATGTAATTGTGTAATAAGACACAGGTTTTCATATATATACATAGTTTGATTGTTTTGCGCATTTGAAGGGGGAGGTTTCTGTGCGGTCGATTGTCAACTAAAGGTTTTAGAAAAAGCCTGATAGAAGACAACCCGACTTTGCAGTCGTGGGGATGGTTGTCGCTGTTGGTTTTGGCGATGCCCCACAGGAGATGAGAGTCAGGCTGTGGCTGTGACCAGGTCTGACCGCTGCTTTTAGCACAATCATAGCTTTCTGCATCCCACCAGAGTGGACCAACTCTCCTTAAAAATAATCACAGACCTCCAGACTTTCCAAAGCCTTCACATCGTCGTGAATAGAGGTTCTAGGGTTTTCTATGAAATAAGAATAAATGTCTCTGCTGCAGATGTGGCCAAGACACTGGCGAGTTGGATCAAAGATTTTTCGTCAACCCAGGTCTTATATGGGTCTTATCGTGAATAACTTAGATTTTCTCGTCAATACATCTTGTAAGCTTCTCTTTAAGCCCCTCCTGTCTTCAGACATAAAAGTGCTTATGTATTAGGGATTTAGCTCGCTTCTCTTACCGCGAGCGTTTGTGTTCATGCCCACTCAACTTTTAAAAACCTAAAAGTATATGCAAGTTTTTTCTGTGACATATTTTTTGGATACAAATCAGCCACTTTTGAGTTGTGTGGATAGATTTAAACAAGTTGAACAACCAGAGTGTGTGTCTTGTCTTTGTGCTAGAGGTAAATATACTAAAGTAATAAGGCAGCTGTGGAGTATATGCCTGCAGCTCCAGTATTCAACTTTGGTTTGTGTTAAATGTTGCATGCTTCCTTGGCCTTCATCTCAGACCAACATGGAATTACATATTCCGCCCAGGCCAGAGCGGTGCAGCCAACGGTGAACTGAAAATGTGTAATGTCAACTTATTCTGTTTTTCTTTTTTGTCAAACATCATAAAATTCATAAACCTCCCGACAGATTGGAGAGATTGTTTACAACTTCAACTGCATCTGTTCCAGAATCCATTAATAACAACATATTACTCATGCAAAACTAGATGAGAAATCACAATGAGGGGTAATTTACCAACAGCGATATCAAAGCATCTAGAATAGCTCTGTTATGTTTGGGAAAGGGCTAATCCGACGGTTGCATCTTGTGAATATTGAATTGGCAGCATAATAAACGTTTATTTGAGTGAAAATGGATGAATAAATATATCAATATCAAAGTCAAATCCACACCGAATATATTCATGGGGTATTTTATTCTTTAATATTGATATATACATATAATTACAGAGCCTGCATTGGTAATGGCTTGTCATGCAGAATAGCACAATTTTGAAGGAGAAAAAGAACAACATATAACATACTTTTTGTTTTTGTCCTAAGTTTTTCAATTTACAAGACATTATAAAGAGATTTACATCGAACTGGAAATGTCTAAACCCAACCCCATTCGTGATTTTGAGCACAGAAACAAACTCAAATTTAAAAATGTCATCTTTTAGGGGTTTTTCTTCACGCATTGGGACTTGTTTTTCTCCTGAACCAAGTATTTGACAAACAGCAGTTTGCTGGCTTGACCTTTATAACGTAGGAGACACTCCGGAGACACTCGTTTCTCTACAGTTGTCAAGGTTGTATATTTCAGAATTTTACACATAAAAAGTGTGTGTATTGAAGTCAAAAGAAATAAAGAAAACAGTTAGATAGATGATACCCCTCCAAAAGCATATACCAGAAAATTGGCCTGGAGATTTTCATGACTCGTTCTGTTACAGTGCTGTGAAACATTCTCACAAAAAGCATAAACATCTCTGTCGATTTTTTAAGGGTTGAACTTGTGTATCAAGCCAGATCAACGGTGGGAAAGGTTGGTGTGTTGTTTGGACCCATGTGACCTTTTCACCACTAGGGGGAGACTAGAATGAGTCAAAACCATAGACTGTAAACATTAACGGACGTAGTCACACCTATCTCTACAGTTCAAACTAATGGGCCACAACTTCCGCGGTCTATGGGCAGTTTCAAAATGGCCGCGGGGGCTGGAAAATGTGAAAAATGCATCTGCGCATGCGTCAGCCGGCACGAGCCCCATTCATTTAACGAGTGCCTTCAAAAATCCACAGCGACTAAACTAGACTGGTCCAAAAAAATTCACTCCCCTCGGCATTGACACATGTGGAACGGAGCTTTGGGCCAAGAGCGACTTTTGGACCATCCTGTAAAGACGTTTTTTGAGATATCAGCTAATGCTATACGTTAGCATTGAATAATTCTCATTCCGGGTCCCCCCCTATCGGCCCGGGGTGGTATTGCAAGCATGTCAGCACACGTCATTTTGACTACTTTTGAGCCGGGACCTGCCCCCACTGGTCAAAACAAAAGAGCCAAATCAAGCGTTCCAGGTTTCAAAAACAAGCCACTGCGCATCGCACCTAGAGATCTGCCAATTATTGGATTGCAGCAAGTTTATCATCCACTTGGAGCCATAGAAACATTTCAAACATTACTTTAAGACATTTCCGATACAATTCTATTGTCACTGAATTGTGTTTGTAAATGGACTACTCCTATATCATCAAACCGTATATTGACAGACCTAGTTACTCAAATAGCTTTCTATTGAATTTGACTAAACTTTCTATTTATCAATGGAACTACAGATGAAAAGTAAAATTGCAATTGCATAATCTCACTAGTTCTTTTCTCTTAAAATGCTGTTACATGTATGTTTTGGGCCTCTGTCACACCATCTTTTTCAGACAAGTTACAACGAGAGGAACGCTCTCACTCAGCCAATCAGCTCTCAGTACTAAGAGCGATGACTCACAGGGCTCTCATAAGTATGCAACATGTTTTCTAATAAGATGGAGACAGCATGGTGTGGTGTGATTTGCTCATTTCACCTTTAATGGACTCTATCTGCTGGGACAATCAAAAGTACGCTTCTCAAGCTTTGAACCTATCCTCATCCAGTCATTGAACTATAAACACCCCCTTTAGTCGCTTTGTTATAGAGAGATTTGAGAAGACAGTCGGCGTCTTCTTCTGGGCGTTTGTGTGTTTGAATTTATGGAACAGCACAGTTGTCTCCGCGGCATGTCGGCCGACTTACGTGTATTCCTCCTGGGTGAAGATGGGTATTCTGGAGGGCTGGAGGACGGTAATCTGCACCAGAGTCGTGTTGGTCTTCACCGGCTCCCCGTCGTCATAGGCGATCACATACAACTGCAGAGTACAAAGGAACAAGCAGCAGCACATTAGAATCTCCCACTGTTGACTGTATTGTACTGCTTTCAGGGGTTGCCAAGTCTGTCCGTGTTTGGCATGGTAATGAAGAGAGAGAGTGACAGTGCGGGATGTGGCAACGCGCCCGCACTTCTCGCACAGTCCCGGTATGAATGTATTGATCTGCGTTCACAGACTGAAGTCAGGGAGGGAGAGGGGGAAGGAGGGAGAGGGAGTAAAAAGTATGGCAGATAAAAAGGAGACAACGTGAAGGGGAAGACGCAGGTGGGAGTCTGTAAACAAAGGAGTGGAAGGAAGCTAAACCTCATTAAGACGCAAAATTGCACCTACGACAGATGCTCTTGTAGATTCGGGCCGTATAGAAGTGGGCTTGGTATTGTTCTGATGAAAGCCAGGGTTGAATTGTTGTCCTTGGAACAGATTAAGATTCTACCAGGACTCATGGTGCATGTGTTCAAGCGATAAGCAAGCCTGGAGTTTTGCCTGGAGTTTTGCCTGGAGGTCAAACTTTTGCACTGACTTTAACCGTGAACTACGTATGCAAGACAATAACCTCTATACGGAGAGAAGCAAGTGGCGTATCAGTAAGTCCATACTTTTACTCATAAACAAAAGTAGCAATGGTTCTACCAGAAATACTGATAGACTCCATAATATTTACCAGCTTTATTCTCAGAGAGATAATTCTTCAGGAAGAATATTGCATTGATACTGTAGAATGGTGAAATGTGTTGGTTTGTTTTATGGACATCTAACTATAACTAATCCATTATCCAGTTATCAGTGCACAATTTTAATTATTTACAATAGTTGTAGACATAAGAAACTCAACATTTTGAATATTTTAAAGCCTTCGGGGAGCTTGGAGCTGGAGGATTATACTTGTGGTGGGAAAAAAACTGGATACACAGGGAGAACATGCAAACTCAACATAGAAAGGGCTGGGCTAACATAGGATGGAAGCCACAATCTTATTTCTGTGATACCCACTCAGCTTGAGTAAAAAGTGCCCCATGCTGGGAATAATGTGGCCATTTCGATGCATTCTTTCTCCCCATCTCCACAATTGAATTGGTGATTGGCCATGTCCCAATTTGCTCCTTTTATAGTTTAACATTTGGTTCAATAATAGAACATACCCATCAATGTTATGACCAACTACTTTTAGCCAATGATAATGGAAGTGAGAGGGTGCCAAAACCTATATATGGTTGTAATACATTTCCAATTTACTTGCCCTCTCATTCAGTCCAAGGCATAAAGTGAAGCGATAAACCTTGTAATTTGAAATGAATAAAGCAACTTCCGAAAAGTACAAAGCACAACTTGAGCAGGCGGCTTGTATTCAGCTCACAGCAGCGGGAGACAGGCCTGCGAGGACACTGACCACAATTATTATACGTGGCACTCAGGTAATTATCTGGAGTTATGAGATGTGCCCAGCCGAGGGTGAGAAGAGGAACTGCAACAAAAGGAGTCACAGCCAAAACAGGCATTTTGTAAACAGTTTGTTCGCAGAAGTTTGAAAATGACAGGCTTTTGAAAACGTTTCGCTATAGTTATGGATGATTAATAATAAAGTCACTGCTTTATCCAGTTTTAGCCAACTGGTTGTGTAGGACAGTGTACCTCAAGTTGTGGCCCATTGTATTTATTCCGAAAACAAAAAAAACACATGGCAGCTGAAACTGATACTTATGTTGAAAGTGCAAAAAGTCTAATCTTCTCAGGTTTCACGGCCCCCTGGTTGAAAAACACTGGTGTAGTGTGAAAAACTAGTCACATTTCAACAACATAATCTCTTTAATACATTTACCAAGACATGTGAATTGCTGGTTCAACTACAGTTATCTGGACATAAGCACACACAGACAAATTACAGACTAAATCTAGTCCGTGTCTCGCTAGATGGAAAAGCAGAATGACAAAGAAACGGGGGAGACGCAGCTCCTAGAAGAGCATCACAAGACACACAACAAACCATACATCCATTGTTGTCCCATGCAACTCCATATGCATCCCACATGATATTGGGGCTTATTCAAATGAAGGTCCCATTCTCTATTTAAACGCCCCTAAAATCTTTTGTGCCAACTGCTATTAGACTTTTGAACTCTCTGTAGCTGATGTGGACTTTAATGTTTGAACTGTATTGTTGTATCATGTTCATATGTTTGTATGGGACTCCACTTCATGTCATGTCACTTATTTCCTGTGTTTTTTAATGTCATGTGCTGCTCAAATGAATTGCCCCTGGTGGGATAAATAAAGTAGTCTGAATCTGAATCTGAATCGTGTCTTACTCATGACTGGGAGATGGTCAGCAGTTTCCTGTCATTGAGTGCTGCTGACATGTCCCATACACTCTATACATTTATTAATAAGCTAATAAAACATACAATTTCTTAACATGTAGGTTTCACATGAGGGAGATAAATTGGACGAATGATGTGTGTGTGTGTATGTGGTCTCCCCCTCTCACGACCTGTACAATTCGCTCGTGCGGACCTGTACCCAGTTGGCTCATTGGTTCCCGCTTCATCGCAGCTGGCTGAGAGGTCTGGGCACTGGTTGGTAAGGCAAGTCCTCCAATTGCGGGGACCCGGCCATAACACCTGCCAATCTTTCTCGGTTCGAGGCAGCTAGAGTCTCTCCTATCCAGTTCGCCAAACTTTAATGTCCCTTTTGTTCAGTTATGTCACTCATGCTATAGCTTTGTTTTCTGTGACTTGTGTTCGTATTCTAAAAACATATACCATTCGCAAAATCCTCCAGCTCCGTAAGCCGGAAGAATTAGTTGAGACGCAATTTTTTTCTGTTTCTTGTTGTCAGTAGTTGGGGGATATTTCTGGATTTACATAGATATGACCAACATGTAAAGACCACTTAGCAATAAACCACTTTTTTGTCAGGAATGGTGAGTGTGACACAAACAAGAGGAGTTTACTTTTCTATGCAAGTGAAAGTCAGCCAAAGCTAGTTGGAGCCAAACTTTGCCCATTAGCACTTCCCCATTAGGCTTCATTGAGCAAGTATCCATTTATGAACAGTCTTTGGTCCCACATCCCTTCAAACAAACACACACACAAACTCACACACAAACGGCTTTTGAAGATTTAGTCTAACACGAGCCAAAATGTCCCACTGACCTTGAAGGTGACGCTGGGCTGCTCGTTCAGGTTGACTTTGGTGACGATCCTGCCTGTGAGCTCCTCCACATCAAAGATACTGCCGCTGTACGGAGAGAGGTCGTGGTCCACCGTGTAGCGGACGAAGCTGGCCGGGGTGCCCTGGAGGAAGGAGGCGAGAGGACACACTGCTCGTCAATGCAACATCGATGCAACATGTCAAGGCCACACAGCCACTAACGAAGCACCCAATATCGAAGCTGTCCTCGGTTGGAAGTGGAATATTGTACATTTAGGCTAATTATTTTTTTTCCCCAATGATCCATGTTGCAGAAAGTAAAATCTTCTGAACAAATGAGACTACAATATGCTGTCTTTATCTTATTAGAAATGTTTTGTATACTTCACTATTGAATGTTTTGGAGTGAAGGATGATTGGCTGAGTGAGGGTGGTCCTCTATTTTTTTAATTTTCCTGAATTTTTCTGAAAATGCTGCAACTAAAGATGTGATAGAGACTAAAAAATGTACCGTACATGTGAAAACTAGAGATAGAATCAAGCAAGGAACTAGATTTTATTTCCTTATTATGCATGGTTATGAAGAGATATGATGTATGATGGGGCAATTGAATCAAGCTATTTCCAAAGGATTGCATCACACTGTTGTCAATAGTCTAGGGACAATGTAATATAAATGTGTTTTTATGGAATTATTACATTTTACATAGCTTTGTATTAAACTATTCAACCCCAAAAAAAACCTATAATTAATTAAAGACTTTGTAATAAAGAAACAGTGAGACAGTGAGAAGTATAGATTAATGATTGAATACAGACGCTTAACCCTTGACCTATACCTGGGTCAAATTGAGATGCCACAGTGATAAAAAATACTCTTTTTCCGAGCAGAAATTTGAGGACTTTCCAAAACTTATCTGAGGGTATTTTTCTTCAACCTTTAGACCACTGTGGCGGGTCCAACAGACCAGTGCAATATTTGCCATAAGTATAGCAATAGCATATTTCGAAATACAATACATTTCGAGGGCCTTTATCTTCTAGCTCTCAGAGTGGTCTACAGTCAAGTGCAATCCAGTGAGGCAGCCAGGCAGTTGGTTATTGTCCCAGACATGGACTGGTAAGAAAGCAATGCTCTCGGTGACCGGCTTCTCCATTTCCACATTGACGGCACCAGTCGCCTGGTGGAGTGTAGCTTGTGTGGGTGTGGGTCCATGTCGCAGTAGCGTCCATGCTAGCTGCTATATGTATTGGGGTGATACCTGAGGCTCGATGTGCTGCTGTGATATGGGAATTACTTTTTGTACAGCTTGCCCTCTGATCAACACTTCCATCCATTCATTTTAAAAACCAAATTCACAACCAAATTGTCTCATCAGCTTCACTCTTGTTTGTTGTTGCCTTAAGTTGTGAAAGCTAAAAGGTGCTCCGCCAAAACACTTCTAGAGTCTCATCTTGTTTTTAACATCATAATTCACTTGCATAATTCCATTTCACACACATGTACACCATCTACTTTTTCCACTAATTCCTTTTTTGCACAATAACTTGTCGTGTCACCTTATACCACCCATCTTTTTTTTTTCTTATAGGGATGACAAGTGGTTCCACAAGGAAAGCTCGGTACTTGAATGAATTGAAGTTACTGAGGTAGAAAGGTGTTATCTGTACAGAGCAGCCATATATTCTTGATGAAACATCTATTACTTCTGCTGCCTATGCGTAAATAGAGAAGCTTGTCACTGAGAGCATTGCTTTGTCCTCCATTAGGCACGCTAATATGAACTCAAAGGTTCATTTAGAGCCGAGAAAGGCCCACTGCCTCTCTCCTGCTCTGTTCACTTTTGCTCTTTACACTTCTCTTCCATCACACACACTCATATACACTCATAAAACACACACACACACACACACAAAGTACACGTGTTTCGTTTGGATTTTTCTGGGGACATTTTGATGTTCTACAATTTGAGATTCCGTACCGTAATTTACTGTAAGAATTTATAATGTTTTTGTCTGCTAGACTTTATGAGACAGTACTCCGTGTGAGACTGAAAATGTACTCTTGATATTAAAGTGATTGTCCGCAGTTTGTCAGAAAAAGAGAGAGAGAGGTACTTGATTTGAAAAAAACGACGCAAGCTCCCTCCCCCTTCCTTTCTGATTGGTCTACGCTCACGTTTCCTTAACACTTGTAAATGTTAGGATTTCAGAATTATTTGTTAGCGTTTGAATGAAAAAAATATTGTTTTTATGTACAAAAAAAGCGATCGCGGCAAACCCCAAAGCGCCTTGCGAAAGTATTCGGCCCCCTCGCAAGGC
>JAPMNZ010919346.1:0-10450 GCA_029875035.1 Pomatoschistus microps
CATTACTGATAACTGTAATGAGTCCTCAGTAGCCTCGAGATCATAAATTCACTTCATTTATTTAAAAATATTGACAGCTTGGAAATTTCCACATGAATTATTTCTCTTTCTTTATATAAATAATGGTCTGCTTCAGAGTTAGAAATCACTGACTTGATTACTTGACTTGAATTACTTGAAAAATACACCCTTTTTCTAAGTTTTGCATCAAAGAACAAAGTTTTTCCCTTTGAAAACATATCCAAACATAGATTAAGATTAAGAGATTCTTTTTTCGTCGCACAGCGGGGGAATTTTAGAGTTGCAGCACAAGTTATAGAACAGTAGGAATGAGGAGCACACAGCACAAGAGAAGTGAACAATAACTATACTACATACTGTATACATGCTATATATGAAGAACGTGATCATCTACCACTCCCATCCCCTCATGTTTTCTGGTTTCTGGTGTCCAATATTGTAACATAAATTAAATTAAAAGAGTGAGTGTTCCAACATTTAACCTGCCTGCATGACTTCAAATGGAAGGCAAATTGCATGGCACTATTTATACCCCATAATTTGGAAAATGTATTTTTTCATACAGCAACATGTCACGTCACGGAAGAGCGCTGAGATGAGGCAGAGTGGTGATTCAGAGCCCTCAAAATGAGCTTTATTATAGAGGGTGTCACGTATGCCTCCACAGGGACAGACGCCCTCGCCGCCTTCACGTTTCTAATCTCTGAACCAACCATAACATAATGCAGCGGGCGTGGGGCAGAAGCATAGCCTGAAATTAAATTGTGTTACACTGGTAATCCACATGATCTTCAATATCCACATTTGAAAATACTGTCAAATCCATACAGCCTTTAAGTGAGTGAGCCAAAAGCTTTAGTGACTTGCCCTGATCCAAGCCAACAATCTGAAAAGTGTGTCTCCAGAGTAATAACATCAGCCTATGCACACAGGAATAAACTACCACACGTCCATAAATCTCATCATCTATAGATCAGAAAATTGGGCCTTTCCCTGGAACTTAATTATGTCTCACAATTTTCTCATATCATTAATCCACATTGCGATAAGAATAAACTGTGATTAAGTCCTGACCTAAAAGGACCTTGTTCTTCCCAAAATAGAGATGTTCACTCTGTATGCTCCACCGATTGACAAATAAATGATAAAATGTAACAAGAAAAAAAAAATAATGCATTGACTTTATTGACTCAATTAAAGCAGTAACTATCTTTTTATTTTATAGTAAATTCGTCAAGCAGATATTCAACAGACTATGTGTCCGCATAGATTATATTTCCAGACAAGACTCGCTCTTGCATAAATTATGAAGACCTTTACACACATAGTTTGGTTTGTCTCCTTCTCGTTTCACCACACATTTCTACCAAGAACAGGACTGACCACACCCACTCAGGAATAGGACTGGGCAATGAGTCAAGTTCATTTGAATCAGCCTTTTATTTATCTTTTCACAGTTTTGACGTTTTCAAGATTGTGACATTTTGTGCGACGTCAAAAATGAGGCATGGATAATGTTAGAGTTTGATGTGGGATTGGGCTCTGCTCTTCTGGGTTTCCATTGTTTAGACCAGACTAGTCGTTTAGACACAAGTGGAATCAACTCAATGAAGAACAGTGTGTTTCCAGAAAAGTTACAACTTCTGTTAGAATAATCATTTTTCAGTCATTTTTTGGCAATGACAGTGTCTGCACAATTATTTAACAAGGTTTAATTTTCAGATTCACAAAGTTTTGTTGTTGTGATTAAAAGTCACACCTCTCAGCACGACACATAGCAGTCATTTAATTTTTAGATAAATAGGTAGTTTGAGCTGGGCGATCTGGGGAGTCTTCGTCTCATAAGTGAGTGAGGTAAAAGCTTGTGCTGTGTTTTTCTTTGCTAATTCAGGTATCGATAATGCCAATCTACAAAATTTGAGATTGCATGTTTTGCCAAAATGTCCTGTAATGGGCGAGGATAGTAGCAGGAGAAATAGACATTTTTTCTGAGCACTAAATCCAATGCACGACAATACAGGATTACTTAAACATCATTTAAATGAAAAGAGAATATCATTATAGCAAAGATAAAAGCATATCAAAAAGAGTTGTAAATAATATGACCCTATTGTCCGCTATGTCCCACAATGTCTGCAATTGCACATCTACACACGCTTTTGATAGGATCTTTCAAAATGGCTTATAGCATTTTATCAACATAAATCAAAGTACAAATCATATTATGTGCAGTATTAGACCAAGGGCTTACCTGAGAGTGAAGTTGGACAGTGCTGCAGAGCTTGCCATAAGGATGTAGAAGGTGGCTATGTCAGTTTTCTTCAGCGGTTTGGATGAGGTCCTAATAACGATGGCGTTCCCCAACTTGAGCCTGGATAATGTGGCCATTCCTTTGGGGACCTGCAGGAGGCGCACACTTCCAATCCTCTGCATTGGTGTCACTGGAGTGTACTCAGGCTGTATCGGAGGACCATCCCAACGACTTTCCGTCACCATGTTGCATTTTCCGTTGACTTTGGGTTGAGCCTGGTAGTATAGCTCCACAGGGTTGCCCGTAGTTGGGTCTTGTCTTTCTCTGCTAGTGCCCTCTACTCCTGGGGCAAACCAGCTGAAGGCAGGTGCCAGCTCAGCCATGCAAGTCCCCCTATCTCCCCCAAGTGCGCATGATCCTTTAACCTCCTGAGTTTGCCAGAAAGCATAAACCGTCACACATGGTAACTCGTCCCCACTATCTTCACCCCTGCCCCAGTCTCTACCAGCCACATAAAAGAGCACGCGGACTTTAGGCTTGGAGGAAAAAACTCTTGGTGTCAAAATGAATGCTTGTATTTTCCAGTTGAAGGTAAAGACATCAGGAGAGTCAAAAAGACGCACGTTTTGTAGCAGGTCCGGAGAAATTTGTTGTTCGGTGGAGATGGCTCTGTAGCTGGCGTTGATGGCAGGTTGGCGGCTTGCCCTGATGATCACAAATGGTTGGGTGTGGCTCTGTGTGCTGGAGTTTCTCATGAAGTCTTGGCCTGCCTCCTTCAGGAAGAGGAACTCTGCATCTCTGACCTCGTAGTTTAATGGCAGAGAGATGGGGAAAGGCACCGGGTTCTTTATGTCCATCAGCTCTTTACTGCTCGGGTCTGAGGAAAAGTGAACAGAAAAGTAGGTCAGAAGTAAACTGGAACACAATTTGGTTTATTATTGCATTTCTTGTGTTCTAATTGTTTGATTGTCTAATATCTTAAAGATGATCTTAAAGATTGAAGCCCCCTGTGTTGAGGGGGAACAAAAGCATTTGTTTGAAAAGAGTACCAGCAATTTAATAATTTCATAATAAAAATAAAAATATATCACTTCCATTCTTGCAAATTAAAGCCCTTTCTATGTGTGATTTACTCTGATTTGTTACATCAAATATACCTTTGTGGTTGTGCATTGCAGTGTGATCCGGGAAAAAACTAAAAATAAATAAAACAGGATTTTGAAGGCTTTGCAGATGCACATTTCCATCTGTTGAACCACACAAGGTCAAAAACATGAAAACATTGTAATTACAGTGTCACTTTAGAACTGCAACAAGCTGATTTGTGTTTGCGCGGCCAAGTAGCAGCGTACACACTCTGATTGGTTTACTCATCCTCATCCAGATGAGTGGAAACAGCAGAAGCAGGGGGTCAGCTGCCAGTCAGCAGACGTCCTGATTAAAACTCTATTTCAATAGAATTACACAGCTTATACGCACTGACCTGGTTCAGGTTTTATCTACAGGCTAATTAGCCTACTTTCTGAATAATTATAAGAAACACAACATTATATTATCATATTATGTGAGTGATGGTACAATATGAAATAACATTCTAAATTAATGTGACATAAATGATTAAAAACAAGAAATCTTTGCTCACAAAGCTGACAGCAATGTCATTTAGCCAGACAATATCAAACTTGTGCAAAGTTTCAATTGTGACAAGAGACGTCAGATCCTGTCAAAAGGTAATAAATTGTATTACTCATAAAATAAGAAATGCTTGAGAGAAAATATCCCTTTGAGTGCTTGCCCTGTCCATCATGGTCATCTTAAACCCACAAAAAGCCCGTCAAAGGCTGTGACAGCACAATGCACCAAATGGACACGCTATAATTATGTCCAGCCAAAAGGACCTGAATAGTGATGGAGTTTTTGTACGTTATAAAAGTGGGAAGTATCAGTTTTACAGAGGAAGGTCTCGCTGAGAGGCTTAGCACAATGATGACTGAGAGACAGAAACTGGAGCTGTTAGATATGGGAAAAGTCTGTTTATTGTTTTTTTTTACCTAACAGCTGGGCTTTAAATGAAAAACAACATTGTATTTATGTTAGAAAAATATTACAAAGGCTTTGGTGAAGAAAAAGCTTCTGAGTTTTTTCAAGAGAACGATTAAAATTAGAATCAATTTCAAATGACAGGCATGATTAACGTGAATAATTGTCCTTTAACTGATCACAAATATAAAAAGGGATATAAAAGATGCAGCTTGGCTGTGAATGTCGAAAAAATGCACTAAAGTGCTCTTCTAGGAGAAAGCCATGGAACTTGTGAAAAGCAGGTCAAACGAGCCCAACATAAACCAAAACCTGTGATTGGTCTGAAGATTCAAAGCACACTGGTGTTGAATGTAAAAGTCCTTTGTTCGCAATGGACGTGCCGACGTGTTGATGAAGTATTATTTGGCAGGAAAGACTTTATAATTGTACTTTCACGTGGACAAGTCTGGTGCTGTGGTTCTGATGAAGTTCCTCTGTTTGAGATGCAGCAGCAGCAGTGAGGAGCTGCCTCACAGAGCATCAGTGTTTCACAGAGATGTTATCAGGGTCTTTAACAGCCCCTCTGCAGGAGCCCACTACTGCACGCTCTCTTTTCCTTTTAGATTTCTCTACCTCGGTGATTCTGCCAGACTTTAAATCATTTGTGATGTTTATCTACCCCAATATATCAGTGTATATTATTTTCTGTTTTGAACTTCTATAAAAATGACTTTTTTTTCCTTAGATCTGATATTGGTGGGTTTAGTGGGTTTTAATAATATTTTAAAAACATGCGGGTAATAAATCAGACATCCCTTTTCACACACACTTCCTCCAGCTCATTCGGAGCCCATCAAAGAGACATGTTCCTCCAGGGTGTCCTGGGTCTTCCCAGTGGGACATGCCCGGAACACCTCCCCAGGGAGGCGCCGTGGAGGCGCCGTGGAGGCGCCGTGGAGGCGCCGTGGAGGCGCCGTGGAGGCGTCTGGAACCGATGCCTGAGCCACCTCAACTGATTCCTCTCAACGTCTCGAAGGGGCGGCTCTACTCCGAGCTCCTCCCGTGTGACTGAGCTCCTCAAGCTATTTCTTAAAGAGCCACCCTGCAGATGAATTATTTTTGATCATTGGGTCAATACTCAAAGCTCATGACCATAAGTGAGGATGGAAACATGACCAGTAAATTGAAACTGTGGGCCGCTGTTGAATCACTTACTCTCAAGTGGGTGCACATGGGGAAATTTAATTCTAAAATCTGCCCAGAATCTCTGCTGTAACTATGATGAGGAGTAAATCTGGCAGGGTAAAAAAACAACTGTTGGATTTTGATAATGCCTTTTCAAATCCTTCACTCCATTGACATTAAGAGACTTGAATGAATTGAATGCAGTTTCGTTCTTCATTTTATGTTCAGCATAATGACAAATATTACATTCATCAAATATATTGCAATCAAAACAAGACTGAGCTGAAGAAACTTGCTCATGTAAGCCTTTAGCAGCAAAAGATTACTTACTTACTTACTTAAATATATTTATGATATTATTTTAAAAAAATTTGAAAAACAAAAAGATAAAAACTTCTGGTGGAGTACATGTAAAATCCCTAATGTCCTACTTAATAATTAATAAAACACAGGGAAGTGATTTAAAAGTTAAACCACATTCGCAAAATAATGACCAAGAAAATATAAAACAATACAAATGATCTGAATTTAGTATCACAATGTATTTGTATAATAAGAATGTTGGAAAAAGTACACAGTAAATGATGTATGCACTAAGACCATTGAAGACATGACACTGTTTGCTATGATTAGTAAGACAGATCACTGAATGGATCTATTAAAAGCCCAAACATCCTTTGTGAATCTTAATGGACTTTTCCCATATGTTCAAACAGATGGGAAAAGTCAGCTGCCTGCAGAAGCATCACAAGAGTGACTGATCACCAAACCCTTAATGTTTCCGTCGTAAATATAATGATGTGTTCAGTGTGAAAACCTGTGGATATGTTCAAAGTAAAGTTATCATGATGTGTTTGCAGTCCTAAGACACTTTACCACACAAATAAATACGTACCAATAGGATAGACTCTCAAATTCTGGGATGGAAAACCACAATTATATTGTTGTATATTAGTACATTATATAATCATTAAAAAATACATCCTGGGCTGTAATAGATCATAGATATATATATACAAACTTCTTCCCATCCGTGTTTCCATGGAGATGACATTCAGTCTCTGAATGTTCCACAGAATGGCATTTAAACTAAAGTTTAGTTTAGTCAATTCAAGTGCTATTTTCATAAATACTCAAATTGTTGATGAGGATCACCAGTGTGATATGTCATAGGAACCCTCAGAGCATAACCATCAGAAGCAGGATAAAGATTCCTCATAGGAGCATCATTAGAAAAAGGAGCCTGCCAAGTTATTATGTAGTGCTCCATAAAAGGATGTATATCTGCCGAGACAGCCTCTAATTCAAGCAGCAACATCGTTGTGTTCACATTTGACTCTCACAATAATCCTGATGTTAAAATGTTGTGATGATTAGAATGAGTTTTGGACAGGTAAACATATAAAGATGATATAGTGATCATCTGGGAGCTCAGAGGGGGCAGCCTGAGACTGAGGCTGATAAGGAGAGAGGAATAGAGGACAGGGGAGAGATTGAGAGAGGCTTAAGCCTGTGCAGTGATTGGTAGGGATTGCTGAGGCCAATGCAACTCTTAAAGCTGATTTAAAAAATCTGTTTTATCAAATTTTTTCATTTGTTATTATCTCTGTATCTATAAATCAGCAAAGCTGACATAGCACATTCTCGGAAAGTGGTTACCTTAAATGAAATGATTGGCTTTAGATTTAGTACTTTTGTTTGGAGCACAGTGGGAATGAAATGAAGAGTTTTGTTATTGGTTATTCCACATTGGCAGTGCCCCATTTCCTGTCAAGGGTTTTTAAAGAAAGGCATTTCTCCCCGACAGAGTGAAGGCAAGGCACAAAGCAATAGGGCACACGTTGTATTGTAGCCCATCAAATCTTTTACCCTGGCTGAATGTACTCTGAATGTTTTATGTCCAGCCCAGGGCTGCCAGTAAAACACATATGCTTGTGTAAGACTTGCTCCAGAGCTGTATCACTAGAGTTTGATGTAAGTTTGTGCCACAAATGAGCACATTTATCCATTATTCAGACATCACCAGAGGGCTGTTAAAGCAGTGCTGGCATAGCTCAAAACAGCCCCTTTGTGCACTTCAGCAGTATAGACCTCGGATCAACCTGCTCTTTTTTTTGTTTTTTGTTATTGTTTTACCGAATAGCAACTCAACTTCAACAAACACACCTCGCAGCAGCATTTAATATTTGCTGACACACAAGACTATGATCTAAGATTGTGACACATACCTTGAGCGGAAACCGCGGTGACAGTAGCTAGAAGTAATTGAGCAATCCTGCAAATTAGTTGGTGGCAAATACTCATTTTGGCGACCAAGGACAGTCTGCTTGTGCCGCGTAACTTCTCCAGTGTCCGTGTTGCGGATGGCGCGTCTCCCGTCAGCAGCCGGACCAGTTCACCGGTTCATCCATGTCCGTGCAGCGCAGGGCACTTCACACTCTGTGGCGTTAATACATCTGGGCACATTGGTGATCATGAAGCAGGTAACAGCCCCGTGCAAATAGCTCGCCTGTGCGTAAAAGTTGCGCGTAAAAATAAGGTCGTCTCCACACCTCACGCCGACAATACTCCCTTTAAGAACGTGACAACTTCAACAAGTGACACCGCGTCTCCTCCTCTCCGGAGCGTGCGTGTGCGCGCTGGTAAACGGCAGTTAGCAGATCACTGACTGTCTTGTGAGCAATCCTCAGGGCACTAAACTCATCATCTGTCACTGTTCATCCGCTCAGGAAGCCGCGTCCAGAACGCAGCTGCTATAGGATTAACCCTGCGTGGGGTTCTGCTCTTATGGCTCAAGAAATCATCACGTATGACGTATCGAGTCTGGACAGGTGACTCCTTGTGGACGCTCTCATTGACCTGTGCGCATAAACGCGTGCAGGAACGCGTAATTTGTGCGTCGTATGCCTTTTGTATACAAGGTTGTTAAGCCTTTCTTCCATATTACAAAGGAAAACATAGACATCATTCATGTTCTTGGAGTCAACAACCTACTCCGTCTTCTGACCTTCCCATTCTTACTAATGAGTCAGTCTCCACTTTGAGACCACGTGTCAGCGTGTTATCTATAGAAACATTGAAGACGTTTTACTGATTTGAGGGTATTAAAATAAATGTTCACCCAATCAAACCCAAATATACGCGAAGTAATCAGTTGTGAGCCTAATTGATTGCCGCGGGATTTTGCCAACATGAGGCGGGTGTTTAGTGCCCTCTGATGGTGGGAGCGATTATGAGTGTCAGAGATGTGGTAACCACAGGTGAAAGGATGGTACTTGCAGCCAGTTGCGTCAGAAATGATCAAGTTTTAGATTCCTTTCCACAAGTTTTGTTTCAAAGAGATACATAAAGCTGTAATTGACTGTGGCAGTGATGCCTTTTCACTACACAAATGTTACCGCCGTTGACCACATGTTTGAGGTTACAAGCAAAGAGAGTTTTAGTGGTGTTTTATGTTAGTATGTGGATACAATTCTTCTGTATCCTTTTTGTCTGAACCAGCAGCATCTTATGACCAAACCTGCATTATCTGAGAACAGGGATGTTGCTCAAAGCCACTTTTGTGATTCTTTTTGAGCTCTTGCTTCACACTGCAGAGAGGTGATAAGCCTTGCTACTGTGAGAAAATGTAGATTTTATTTACCCGCTTCTCACACAAAGGCCCGAAGAACGGGGAAAGGATGCAAAACAGTTTAACCCTTGTTTAAAACTGAGAGGTAAATGCACGTATATAAAAATACTAGCTTTGTGATGCCTTGTTGTTTTCGATAGACCATAGAAAATCTTTTGAACTGATGAAAAATATAAAACCATCTGATGTTTAGAATGCATTATGAGAGTTATTATATTAGTTCCAGCCAAATACACATACTTGTGACTGAATAGCTGAATGCAATCTACAATTTGACTCAAGTGGATATAAGCAATCACAAAAGTGGTCCCTGCTGTTGTAAGTAAATAGCCTCTTTACTCTGTTTATGCAAACAGCACAAAGCACAATCACTCCTCGAAAAATGTCACGCCTTCACCCATCATTTTGCATGACACCGGGCTGGAGCAACGGACCAATTTGATCCTCTGCTATTCTGGCTGCATCTTGATAGCTTCTACAAGTGCCCAAAACATATGGTTTCAGCTACAGAGAATATGTATGCAACACTTAATGAACAGTAAAGCAACACAGAGAAATCCCGGATGGACACGTTAAGGATGTGACATAGATGGATGCCACTGCTGAGAAGCGCTATAGTCACAAGAGTGCCCATAAAGCAGTGATCGATGGGAGTGCCACAGGGAAACCAATGTGTATTCAATGTACATCATCTTTCTGTCTGACACAAAGAGGTATAGCTGCTGCAAGAGGAATACTTAACCGCATCTGACTATAATGTCCAATTTCATTTCCAGAAACGTGGAGAAAATAGGCATTTAGGGAAAAACTCTGAAGCTGTAAATGGTGTTTAGCTATTGAGTTAGCTTATGTACATGGTATGACATGTAGCAGCCTATTGTAGACTATTGAATGACTATAACCTTCAGATCAGAAAGCAGCTGCCAGAAATTCATTACTAATGGGTTTCTTTTTGTCCTTCCCTCAGTGTTGGTGTTTTGTTCTGATTCTCTTATGCTCCAACAATAGCCAAGGTCCTCCATGGTAAGCCAGCTCCAGCTTCTTCTATGACCTACAAACATTACAACTAGAATGGTTCATCAAGGGGATGAACAACTCCTCTGAAAAGATACATATTGCCGCTCTTGTACTGTGCTGTTTCATCATTGCATTTTTGGCAGTTTTGGCAAAAATGGGTTCCTTTGGACTATAATTGGAGCTACAGTTGTATAGCTCAAACTGGTACATTAACAGCAATGTCTTTCATTGTGCACTATCCCTGGTCACATGAAATAAATTGATTGTGATTGTTCTGTAATTCAATATGAGCAGATGTAGCTTTTGTGTGCCTTTATATCCCT
>JAPMNZ010919396.1:0-12122 GCA_029875035.1 Pomatoschistus microps
AGCGTGCTTAGTTTATCTTTTTGTTACACTATATTATAAAGATCGTTTGTATTCTCTGTATTTAGGTTAAGGTAATTGGTTGGGAGCTCAGTATTTTGTACTTTAAACATTTCATCGGGGGTTATGTTCCCGCACTTACAAGGTTGATTGTGTTGAATCCTGTCGTAACGCATGATCTACTTGAACTCTTTGTGTTTTTCCCACACATCAATAATCCCGTGCTCATTTGTGGATGGTTGGGAGTTCTATTGGCTATTAAAGCTCTTGTCTTTTAGGTGTTCTGTTTTTGTCTAATTACTTACTTAGGCTATAAGCCGAACGCTCTATTCATGCAAAAACCCTGTTGCCTTCCTAATCCTCTTCTGTTTCCCCTCCCCTTCCATCCACCTTCTCTGCCATCACCAGCTGCAGAGAAATTCCCTGGTGGACTTGGCCCGATCCAGTGCTTTCATTGCTCCCTCTTTGAGTTCCCTCTCTTCCTCTCTTCCTGCCCCGCCATTTCTCACAAGTTGACTTCTGTTCAACCTCAACAGTGTGTTATTCACGCCTTAAAAGACTAATGGTCAGCAGTGGCTATAGAGGAGACACCTGGGTCGGCGCGGACAGGGGAGGGATTGTCACCGCACAGATTTGGTGGTTTAGAGATGCTCCTATATAAATTGGGCTGACCACAGGGCTTTTTATCACTAGCCTGTTTAGTTTTCTCATGTTTGATATGGAAATTAGATCTGAGCCTTAAATGGTTTTTTATACATACATTTCAGAAAACATGTGTTGTCAGTTGCAGACACAGAAGAATGTTCACATGTTTAAAAATGTCTTTACTTGGGACAGGATTACACATGCTTACACAAACACCACAGAACATTTACATTCACTATTGAGAGATCAAAATTGAATTCACTGTCAAAAGGCTCCAGAATCATTGGAGGAAAAAAAAGTAGCAACACAAGATCAAAGTGTATTGCACGTTCATAGAAGTTGCATTGGTCATTTGGTTCATGGTTAAATTCCTTCCCTTCACAGTGCCCAGCCAGCCACCTCAGAATGTGCGGGCCATCTCAGTCACCTCTGATGAGGCTGTCATCACTTGGGCCGAGCCCCCCAGATTGACCCTTCACGGGGTGCTGAAGGGCTACCGCGTTGTCTTCTGGGCTGTCTTTCCAGATGGAGGTTGGCTCAGTACCAAACTCCTTTTTAAAATGTGATCTGCACGACTATTTCTTTGTACTAACAGCGTCTTGTCCTTTCCATGATGCAGAATGGGGTGAAATGCAAAATATTACCACAGTGAAAGAGCAAGTGGAGCTTAAACGCCTGGAAAAGTTCACCAATTACAGCATCCAGGTCCTGGCCTACACTCAGGCCGGTGATGGAGTCCGGAGCAAAGTCCTTTATATACAAACCCGAGAGGATTGTAAGTCTCATATATATTTAATATCAACATTTGACACCACAGACCGCTCGATACCAGACTGCACTGTTTTATGTGATTTAGATGTGCACATGTTTTGAACTGGTTAGACTTGTCTTTTGTGCATTGTGGGAAAGAGAAGACCTTGGGCTTCAAGGGGTATTTGGATGAGGTTGCTGATTAAATGCTTTTGTTCAATGATGTGCCATTACCAGCACTAATAGGAATTAAGAAGGTTGGGTGTGTGTGCATGTAATAAGGTACGGGTTAAGCGTGTTTTACACGTGTGAAAGGAGGCACGTTTTAGAACTATTGTTTACAGGCACATTCAGGCTGGCACCCCACACAAGAAGAGGGATTAATTCTTTGTGTCTCAGAAAGAATTAATTTTGTACTTATACTGACGGGAGGAGGATTACATCCATATCTGCCTCCTGGTTTTCCTCAGGGCCAGGCAGTGGAGGAGGCTAGTATCTGGAGATGGTGAAGAAATAAGGAAATGGGAGAAACGACTAGAGGGCCTGAAAATCTAAGCGTCATTAGAGAAAAATACGGTCATGGGGCCTGAGAAGGCACAGTTCTTAAATCTACAATTGGGAGTTTACAACAACAAATTGTATTTGAATAATTATATGAATATGATTATTATTAATGTTACATTTATTCACAAATTATTCACATTTAAAAACCTGTGACCAGTTTATGCTTATTTTAACACACATTCAGGGTTTGTTTCCAAAATCACACAACCACAAAATGTTTTCAAATCAGCAATTTGAGACAGTTTAATGTTTAACGGTGGTCGGTTTGAAGACCACTGCATTAGATATAATCACATTTACCTACTAGTCTATTTTGAAGGCCTTTGTGTAGAGTAATCTATTATGTGTTGAAATATTCCTGTGCTTGAGCTTCCTGCCTTTTTTGCCTAATGCTCGTTGATATTCTGTCCAGGGGCAATTTTGTCACATATGTTCAGTGCTCACCATCGCAGCATTTGTTTTGTCCTCAAACATATGTAAGTGTTTGCAGTGAAAGTCTGTTAATATCCCAATATCTTATAGCCTCACTATGGCCTTCACAGAAAAGTGTTTTGTATTTTCTTTCAGTGGAACCTTTGTGTTTTATGTTTGATAAACACTCGTATCATCCCAGATTTGAGCTGATAGTGAACAATGGCCATGAAATGTGATTACAGAAAAATGTACAGCTATTCTCTTTCTCATTTTCTTTTCAGACCCTGGACCTCCAGCTGGTATAAAAGCTGTGCCATCATCTGCCAGCAGTGTTGTAGTGTCCTGGGTACCCCCTCACAAACCCAATGGAATCATCCGCAAGTACACCATCTACTGCTCCAGTCCCGGGTCAGGCCAACCGGTGAGATTTTAAAGGGGTGTAAGGACTTAATGGTTAAGTAGTAGGACGGCTGCTGAAAGATGGCTCCTGAAATGGAGTGTTAATGTCTTCCTCTACAGAAAACATTATTGTTTGGTGTAAAATGTAGGTAAATGTGATCTGGTGTGAGATCTGCATTGGGGTGATTGTAAAGTGTGTGGTCTCGTGCTGCAGTCTCTGCGAGACATGTGTGTAAAATGAGCTCTCCTCATACCGCAGTGTGTGTGCAAGCTCACCCTCCAGTCTCATTTGCATATCTGCGTCTCATCACGTTGCCAGGACAACCTCATCTATTCATCAACGAGGGTAGAAAACAAACCGACTGCAATACATGCTCAGATGAACACTGGCGCTCACTCTCACACAAATATATGCGGCCATACATACAGTTATGAATGCATTTACCAACTCATGTTTTATGTCAGACTTGTTTAAAAACAGGAAATCCTCCAGCACAACTGCTTAAAAACTATCTGACGCAAATGCACCATTTTAGTGTGCCTCAAAAATATAGCAGCACTCTCCTCCTTAGTCGCCATCATTGACACTTTACCTATCTATCAGCCCATCTATCTCCCCTTCTGTCTTTTTCGTTTCTAAAGCCCCCATGCAGAGATGTGGATGATTACTATGTAAATGAGTGCGACTGGAGAGGAGGAAGGAGGGATGGGGGGGTCGGGCACACCGCGCAGGGAGTACTTTTGTTCCTCTTTTCATTATCTTGCTCTATCGTTCCCTGGATCACCACTATCTCTACACAGGAGGAATATTTTAATATCCGTTAAAGCACACACACATCACTTTCTGTCACACCAACATCTTGTCACCCACCCATTCATCCATTCATTCATCTATTCATCCTCTATCCTCCTTTCTGTCTCATGCCTCTGACTGCAGTGGAGGAGACTGAGAAGGAAGAAAAAAAAGCGGCATTAACATAGATTCGGGGCGTGGATATGCACAGTGAAGATTCAAAGCGGAGGGAGGTATTGGTGGATAGGCCCACACATGACAGGGAATGTGGAGGGGCACAGGCAGCTGGAGAAGTGAGATGGAGAGTGATGCCAGAATGAGAAAGCAAGGATGATGCAGTGCAGAGTAGACCAGATAGAAAAATATACACAAGTAGAATGAGTGATGAACAAAGCGCAGGAAGTCATAAAAAACCCAGTGGATTCTTTCTTGACGGCCCACTCATAAATGTGAAAAACAACATGGATATGGGAATCTATTTACACAGAATGGAACCTGCTTCTGAAAACACGGCCGAGGGATAGATAAAAACTAAATCACTGCAACCTACTCCCTGCATTTGCAAACACCTCACATTGTGGGACATAGAAATGGTTATTCTTTATTTGAAATTATTGTGTGATATAGTTTATTTTATAGAAATACTGAAACACCATTAAATATGATTCTCTTCAAAAGAAGTTGAGGATAAGTTATAAAGTGTCCTCTGCTATAAGTTGTGTCGATGGAATCATGACTTTTAAGGGTTCTATAGCTGTCCTCGGATCAGTGCATGAATGTCCATAATATCTGAGTGATTCAGCGGGCCATTGTTTTCTAGTGTCTCCGGACGTTGTGACGTCCATGGGGATAATAGACAAGGAAACACACCTTTGTGTGGAAACTTTGTTCCATGGACCTGTGGTTCTGCTTAACCCGCTTATTAAACATTCAATGTATGATTGTTGCAGATTGCAACCTTTGCTCCTGAATCTGGCAACCTGGCTTCACTAAAACCTACATTGTTCTTACATAGTTTTCTTGTATTTATATTTATTTCTGTTTTTCATTTTAGTAGTCCTCTATTTATTATTTGGTTTAAGGGCTCCACCTTCTGTCTGTTTCACGTCAGATTTCTGGAAAAAGTGCAAATACATCTTCATTTAATTGAGTGGAGCACTGGAATTGAACACTATACTATTACCAAAAAGATCATTTTTTGTGTTTTCTTTTATTTATTTTAATCCTACTGTTTTACAGCTTCCCAGTGAATATGAAGCCAACCCAGAGCTACTGTTATATCGTATCACACACCTGAACCACCGCCAACAGTACCTGATTTGGGCAGCGGCAGTCAACACAGCCGGACGAGGAAACTTCAGCGATAAGGTCACTGTGGAGCCAGCTGCGAAATGTAAGGACTCAGACTTTTTTCACTTGACAGATTATTGTGTCTGAATTAATGGCAATCGATTTTATTTATAAAGCACAATTCATGCAGTGCTTTTCAAAGAAATAACATCATACATATTCACAAACCTNACGTTCCTAAAGTAAAAACAACTCTATAATGTCATGATTAAAACTCATTATATAAAGCTCAGTCATATACGTACAGCAAAGTAAAGTTAAAGTCTAATCTCCGAGCCACAGAAGCCAGTGCAGAGGCAGCAGTTGAATCGGTGCTCGGACATCAGAGCCCAGTTATATCCTGTCCCCCCTTGCCGCTGTTACTGTAGACATGTTTGTATGTTTGTTTGAGTGAATGCGTCAGCTGATCAGCAGCAGTAAAAGGACGTGTCCTCCAGGCTTACCCTCTCAATACTTCATTCAACCTTAACATAAGTGCACTAGAGCGCTGGCATAAGACTCCCAGCCTGAAAAGCCTGTCTCTGAGCTCTGGTGGGGCACTGACAGAGACTGAGTGAGTCAGTATTTTTGAAGTCCCTTGCACAGTCTTATTTTTTATTCTGTTCTCTGATGGACAGTGTCAAATTCACACTTACATATCTGTTCCACTAACTGTGATTCACAGGAAATATGCTGTGCTTTTCCCTTCTTGTAAATCTTATTTATGGACAGTATTCTACATGGAAACTAAATCCATTCCTGCATTACGGATCAACCACTACATTGTTGTATTAATTCAGACTCTGTAAAACCCCTGCCGCTTATTGACTTTGTAAACCATTTATTTGACCAAAAGTACAAGCCTTTATTAATCCTTTCCAAACTCAGTGTTGGTGCCAATAAACTATATATACTTATGTGTGCCCCCACTGGTCAGGGGTTCCTAAATATGTAATATACATGAACTTTCTTACAGCTCCAGCAAAGATCCTTTCTTTCGGCGGCACAGTGACCACTCCTTGGATGAAAGAAGTGCGATTACCCTGCAGCTCTGTGGGAGAGCCGTCACCAACAATCAAATGGACCAAAGACAGGTAAAGCACATGTGTTTCAGTCATAGATTATGGTTATAGAAGACTATAATGGTCAGGCTGTTCTGACTGCTTGTACTGTGAATGTGTTAGTGAGGACACTGCCATTCCACTTGCCGTGGATGGACAGAGATTCATCTTGGCTAATGGCACTTTGGTGCTGCGCTCAGTCAAAGCTGAGGACTCTGGCTACTACACGTGCACTGCTACCAACACTCTGGGATTTGATACCATCCTTGTCAACCTTGTAGTGCAAGGTAGGATTCAGACAGATCAGAGAATGTAAATGTCATCTTAGTTTGAGTAATCATTTGTGGCTTTTATGTAAGTTCCCCCAGACCAACCACGTCTAACAGTGTCCACGACATCCACCTCCTCCATCACACTGGCCTGGATTCCAGGAGACAATGGAGGCAGCTCTATCAGAGGTATACATGTGTTTTAACCTTTCATTTAACCAGGTCAAATTTGTGAGAACTAGTTCTCATTTATAGGACCGTTGCCAGACAGCACACATACACCATTCAGTATAAGATAAACAATTAGAAGATCAAGATATACATTAAAAGCAAGAGCGGGTGTTGACAACAAGCTGTTGTCTTATTCGTCTAAAAATTCTACTTTCCAAGTACAAATGCTGAAATGTATCATAAAGAACAGTACTGGTCTTGCAGAAGACCCAGGAGCTGCCTCTCAGCTGGCCTGGGAACCCCTCTGCACTCCCCCAGATGAGCTTGAGCATTGAAATATCCATCATATAGATTCTATTTTCGATAATACATCAACTATAATTTGGAGGAATATTGAAGGAATAATTTTCACGAAAGTCAAATATATTGATATGGACGGAGAAAGAGGATTCAGAGCAATCGTCTTTCAGCTGAGGGGAAATGATTTATTCAGGAACCTGATACTGTCACTTCACTGTAAAGCCTTATTTGCATATATGCTCACTCAGCACCATTTCAGACTTTTGGTTTGTAGGTAAGTAATGGTGCCATACAGACCCAGTGAAGCCCAACCATTCTCTAATTGGGCCAAAGCTCAAACCACGCTCTTGCACTGCCATCTACTGGCCTGTTTGATATAATCTGCTATTTTTGTGTTTTGTCATGCTTCAGGGTTTGTGCTGCAGTACTCAGTTGACAACACAGAAGAATGGAAGGATGTATTCATCAGTTCTACTGAACGTTCTTATAAATTAGACAATTTACGCTGTGGAACGTGGTATAAAGTCAAACTCGCTGCCAAAAACAGTGTGGGAGCTGGGCGCATTAGTGAGATAATTGAGGCAAAGACTCACGGTCGAGGTAAGGAACAAAATAATGTTTATTTAATTTGTATTTATATATTTTATTGAATATTGTTGTTGTGACAGAACCTCAGTTCAACAAAGACCAGTCAGTGTTTACTCACATCAACTCTAGCCACGCACGCCTGAACCTCCAGGGCTGGGCAAGTGGAGGCTGTCCCATCAATATCGTAACACTGGAGTTTCGACCAAAAGGTATGACGTGGAATAGAACGCTCTAAATAGCACTAAAATCAGAGTCACTCCATTGGTGTGTACTTTGCAGGGACCTGGTCCTGGCAGAGCGTCCGGACCAATGCCACCACAGATGTGTTTTTGGCGGAGCTGCGTGAGGCCACCTGGTACGAACTGAAGATGAAAGCGTGCAACAGTGCCGGCTGTGGAAACCAGAGCTCACAGTTTGCCACCCTGGACTATGATGGAAGTAGGTTTGGACTTTTGAGTCAAAAGGATTTTAAGGTCAACATATTAGGGGGAATGAAGGAGTTTAAGGCCCAGAAACTCTTGCTCTTGACAAGAATCTGTTTTGCATTTTTTTTTTGTGCTTATAACCGTTTTTAAGCCAGAGTGTCAGGTGCAATAATGTAATCTAAATGATGTAATTGTAAGATTTGAATTTTATTATCATCACTATGGTATTATTAATCATACACAGGAGTAAAACGCGTCTTTCCACAGACGCTGCTGTTGTTCAACATGTGTCTATGTTCTTCAGGTACAATCCCTCCCATAAAGTCTCCCTTGGAAAAGAATGATGATGTCAAAAAGTTGTTTTCCATTGGATGTCCAGTAATTTTAGTAACTTTGGGTGTAGCACTTCTCTTCATCATTAGAAAGAAACGTAAAGAGAAGAGACTCAAGCGATTACGAGGTGAGAAAAGGTTCAAGTGAAATGTCATGTAATAGTTTACAAAAGTGTGAAACTAAAGCGGTTGATATGTTTTACCAGATGCCAAAAGCTTAGCAGAGATGCTGATCAGGTAAGTGCTTTTGCATCAGACTGTTCTGTGTTCATGTTCACCTTTCTTAAATGCTGCCTCTTGCATGTCTTTTTGTGAAGCAGTAAAAACAACCGCAGCTTTGATACACCAGTGAAGGGGCCTCCTCAAGGCCCGCGCCTACACATCGACATCCCCAGGGTGCAGCTGCTGATTGAGGACAAAGAGGGTATAAAGCAAATTGGTAGGAAGTGGAGAAAAGTGATTACTACTACGATATATGTTTATGTTTGAAAAGGCTTGTGTTAAATGTCTATCTTTCTGCTGTAGGTGACGATAAAGCCACAATCCCTGTGACTGACACGGAGTTCAACCAGACTGGGAATCCTCAGAGTTTCTGTGCCGGTGTGTCCGTCCACCACCAGGCTCTCATTCAGAACACTGGCCCCTTGATCGACATGTCAGATATCCGCCCTGGAACTAGTAAGTCTGTTTTCGCCATTTCCTTGGCATTCTAATGAGCGATTGTTGTATGGATTTTATTTTTAATCATGGTAATGCAAAGTCATTACTTATGTTCTAGTACTAATATTTCCACATACACTTTGGTTTACTGCAGTATTTTTCAATAATATATTAATATTTTTGCTTCCTAACAGATCCTGTTTCACGAAAGAGTGTGAAGTCGGCCCACAGCATTAGAAATCGTTACTCGAGTCAGTGGACTCTGACCAAGTGCCAGGCTTCCACGCCAGCCCGTACTCTCACCTCAGACTGGCGCACAGTTGGCTCTCAGCACGGCATCACTGTGACCGAGAGCGACAGCTACAGCGCCAGCCTCTCACAGGACACAGGTTGGCTCATACACACAGACACTTCCAGCCAACATCCAGATAGAAATGACATTTAGTTTACTTTGTCTTTCCTGTCACTCACAGATAAGGGTCGAAACAGCATGGTGTCTACAGAGAGCGCCTCCTCCACCTATGAGGAGCTGGCGAGAGCTTATGAGCATGCAAAGCTGGAAGAACACTTACAGCATGCTAAATTTGAGATCACCGAGTGTTTCATTTCTGACAGCTCATCTGACCAAATGACAACAGGAACCAATGATAACGCAGACAGCATGACATCTATGAGCACACCCTCAGAACCTGGTATTTGCCGTTTCACTGCCTCTCCTCCTAAACCCCAGGACTACGACCGTGGCAAGAATGTAGCTGTGCCCATTCCACATCGTGCAAAAAGTAAGATCCCTGTTCATAACTTTACATTCCTTGGCAGAATTTATGATTTCTTGGCCGTTTTCCAGAGGATATAACTCATTCCTTTAGTGGCCATTCAAAGCGGTTTGTGATATCTTACCAGCCCCAAATCACCAGCTCACAGTATGTTCATCTTTGGTCATGGCCATTTGGATATTTGGACCAGAAACTTACTCGGGCAAGAAGGCCCTGAGCTGGACCAGCAGCCTTTCTGTGTGGATTGTGCATATTTCTCAGCGTGTCTGTCTGGCTGGTTTTCTTCCAGGCACTCCAGTTTTCCCTTTTCCAATTGCAGCAATATGAATCTATTGTTGAGTAGTTGATGACGGTCAGACTCACTTCCATCACCTCTGAGTGTAGA
The DNA here is from genome assembly GCA_029875035.1 of Pomatoschistus microps. Lineage (NCBI taxonomy): Eukaryota > Metazoa > Chordata > Actinopteri > Gobiiformes > Gobiidae > Pomatoschistus > Pomatoschistus microps. Next base: position 9,859 of record JAPMNZ010919396.1, read on the forward strand.
GTGGCAAATTATTAATATCATTATTATCCATCCAAGCCACCACCATAACGCGTTTTTTAATGCATTTTTTTTAATATTAAATCAATTTCCATATTTTACATTATCAATGAAAACATACATTTTGCCAGGGTATGTAAACTTATGAGGACAACTGTATCTATTGTATGTTTATGTTTCTCCATGTTTTTAATTGTAATGAACCCCACCTGCTTTTGAACTTCCACAGGTGACTACTGTAACCTACCCCTCTACATGAAGTCAGATCCTTTCTTCAGAAAGCAGTCGGAGCACCATGATCCCTGTCCAGTGGTCCCACCACGTGAAGCCTCTATTCGTGGCCTGGCCCAGCGATACCTCCAGGGCCGCCATATGACTATGGACTCAAAGCAGTCCCTGACCATGGGCCATTCTGGCTTGTCCTCCTCTGGGATTTCTGCAGGGGCCACAGGAGGTGCAGGGGCAAGTGGAGGGTTGTCTGCCAGCTCCAGTAGCTCCACACTTCCTCAGAGGACTCTCACTATGCCTAGTTCTTCAGCAGCATCAGGCCAGAGCACCGCTGCAGCTGCCTCCGCCTCGGCTTCTGCTGGGGGGGCTGCAGGGGCCATGGGGGGACCTTCCTCCAAAATGGGAGGATCCAGAGACTCTCTCCTGGAGAGCAGTTCTTCGGGTTTGGGCAGACTGCAGAAACAGAGGGATGGTCGAGATGGGCGGGACAGGCGTGACGAACGGGACAGACGCGATGAGAGAGACGGACGAGACGGGGGCTCAGGAGCCTACTCCAAATCCTACACACTTGTGTAGACTGGAATCACTGTAACTTTGACAAACTGCTGGTGGAACCAGCACTTGCCTAGAGCCACTGTGGAGGCGGTGCGAGGGATAAATGCATGCACAGCCCACTTGTCCGTGCCTGAGCTGTGCCAAACTGTGGCTGCCTGGTTCCCATCGACACTACTGTATGAAGGGGCTCACTGCTGGGCTCCACCGCACAGGGGTTTGCCTTTCTTACTGTCTGACTGCTTTCTAATAATTATCTTGCTCTTAATTCTCCAACTTGCAAGCCACTTGCCAAAATATGATTTATTTGTTTATTCATATTTTGGTTTGTTGTTAAAGATGTGTACAATTTACACAAGCACTTTTCAGATCGTAGATTTCACACAAACCTGTTGAACCTTTCAGGTTTTTTAATGCAACATTCTTTGGAGAAGATCATCTCGCAGCATTGTGCCATCGCAGGATGCTTTTACTGTATGCATTATCACCTACTACGGTGGGCTGTCTCTGAAGTCACAGTATGTTCACAGTATAAGGACAGTTCTCCCATTTTTATGAGAAAGGGAACTTTCTTGGGATTGAAAGAAGACTGTAGGGGTCTGAAATGATGCTTTATATAAATGTATATACATACATGTATATACATATATATGTGTGTGTGTGTGTGTGTATATATATGTATATGTATACACATACATACATATGTATATATGTGTGTGTGTATACACATATATAAAGCGGAGAAGATTCAATTGATTAAATATCAATTTTCAATCACTATTCCGTTAATTTTCTGATGGAATTATAATCTAATGTGCAGTACTGAGGAAATCAAATGGATCAAACAGAAATCACAAGCCTGTGTGAGTGTGTGGAGTGTGTGTGAGCGTATATGTGTAAATAAATATATGTATACATGTGGCAGGCACACACCAACTATGGACCTTTTATAAAATCAGTATGTATGCTGGCCTTTTGAGCACACTTTGGTGTCAAAAGTGACCCTTGGCTTTTTTCTCCTTTTTACCGGGGTGCAGAGCTCATGACGACACTAGCTATGTAACACTATGACTATAATTTGACTATATTTATTTTGTAACTGGTAGAGGCTCAAGAGCAGTTTGCTGTTGTAGGAAGAACAGGCCATGAGAAAGCTTGGATGTTGCTTAATGGTGCCATATTTTATATGTTATTATTATAATTGGCCTTTTTACTTTTCCTGTTATTTCTGTTTCTGCTTATTTGTAATCGTTACTGTTGGCCACCACGTCCACACAGTCACTGTGACCTACTGCTTGCAAGCTCGTCACTTCAGATAAAACACATTAGACGTTAGGTTGAATATAAAAAATCCTATTTGTGGCAATTGATTTGAGGCAATGACCAGGAGTGGTTGAGTGTAGAATATTAACAAATATATATCTGAATGGAAGAAGTCCCCAAAGCTCCAACAGTCTCTTCAGCTGAGTCGTTTTAAGCTTTATACA
>JAPMNZ010919401.1:0-10684 GCA_029875035.1 Pomatoschistus microps
TCTCGGGGTCTTGTTCACGAGTGAGGGAAGGATGGAGCGTGAGATTGACAGGCGGATCGGTGCAGCGGGCGCAGTGATGCGGCCGCTGTATCGGACTGTCGTGGTAAAGAGGGAGCTGAGCCGAAAGGCAAAGCTGTCGATTTACCGGTCAATCTTCGTTCCCTCCCTCACCTATGGTCATGACGAGCTTTGGGTGATGACCGAAAGAACGAGATCGCGGATACAAGCGGTCGAAATGAGCTTCCTCCGCAGAGTGGCTGGGCGCTCCCTTAGAGATAGGGTGAGGAGCTCAGTCACACGGGAGGAGCTCGGAGTAGAGCTGTTGCTTCTCCACGTCAAAAGGAACCAGTTGAGGTGGCTCGGGCATCTGTTCCGGATGCCTCCTGGACGCCTCCCATCTGTTCCGGGCACGTCCCAAAGGGAGGAGGCCCCGGGGAAGACCCAGGACACGCTGGAGGGACTATGTCTCTCAGCTGACCTGGGAACGCCTTGGAGTCCCCCCGGACGAGCTGGAGGAAGTGTGTGTGGATAGGGAAGTCTGAGCGTCTCTGCTTAGACTGCTGCCCCTGTGACCTGGCCACGGATGAAGCGGAGGAAAATGGATAGATGGATGGATGAATCATTGTTTCACCCCTACTCAATTACATCACTTCATTGCCTTCTCCAAGTGGCACTCTGCAGAGTCAATGCCGTCTTGGTGCAGGAGGGACAGGTAGGCTGCTCCTCGCAACGTTACATTTCCACAAGACCTGAGCAATTTGAGCCTCATTTATAAATCTTTGCATTAACACTTAATGAGAAGAGAACAAAACTTTGCACTATCTTCCAAAAAATATTTTCATTAGAGAAAAGCTCAGTTGCACGGGAAAAGCTCGGATTAGAGGCACTGCTCCTCCATGTGGATGAGAGCCAGCGAAGCTGACCTAGGATACGTTGGAGGGAACAGTCTCTCAGCTGGTCTGGAGCGCCTCCAGGTCATGAGGGAAGTGTGCATGCTTGAAGAAGTCTTGGCATCTCAGTTCAGACTGCTGGTGTAAAAACACCTTTATGTGACGTGAACATTTCCTTAGTTACAGAGGGCTAAATGTTCTTGACAACCACTATTTCTCTATTTGCCGGGCACACAGCCTGGCGCAAGCTAACAGCTGGATTCATATCAACTTATGTAACAAATGATGATGGACCATCTATGGACTATCAATAACTTGATAAAGTTATTAGGTGTATGCTGCGAAAAACGCTGGTGAGAAGGATGGTGAACAACACACTTACAGTTTTCTGGATGGTATCAACGGCAGTGCTTCTGGTGTCTGTGGCATTGTAGGACTTCACAGCATCTCTATAAGCTCCTCCTAAAGTGGCTTTAATCTGATCAAATACAAAAACATACACAATTTTTTAATTACTTAGAATACATAATTGCATGATCAGTTAAGATGTTATTCTGTAGCTCACACCTCATGTCTAAAAATGAATCCTGAAATACCCGCCACAAGCTCAGCCAGGAAGACCAAAGTTAAAAACATGGCATACTGCAAAATAAAACATTATCAACTGTTAGACAAGTTAGTCCAGAACCTCATTGGTTGTTGACCTTGTTCACTCACAAGTTTTAGCATCCATGGACTTCCGCGGCAGGTTGCAAAGCAGCCAAAAAGACCAAAAATGACAATGATGGCTCCAGTTCCAATAAGAACATATGGTGCATTGGTGCCCTGCTCAGAGGACAGGGACAGATAAGCAAGGCTCACTTTCCCAGAGACGCCGACAGCCAACAGAATCACTCCAGTGAACTGAAAGAACACACACAAACAGTTAGGGCTGACTGTAGACAACTCATAAAGGTTGTATTGTGATCATAAAAACTCCAACTGTCTTCTGTTCTTTTTTGGGTAAATTAACTATATATGGTCAGTTTTATATCGTAACAAATCAGACCACAGCATGATATAATATCTGTTGGCACTATTTGGCACTTTGAGTGAAAAAACAGATTTAAAAAAACCTGACGGAGGTCAATAATGAAAAGTAGTGATAGAAAAAACTAGTTTGAGAGCAAGGAACTAGTTAGAAGCGTTCATCACATCGTATATTCTCATTCGTTGTGGTTGGAGTGATTGAATAACAGAAGAATAATTTGACTAGGAGGACAATCTGTCTGATAGCAAACATATACACGCTGGGAAAGTTTTAAAGCTCAAAAGCAATATGTGTCCTCACAGAGTGGCTGTCCTTGGACACACCTGCAGTATCACAGGATAGTTTATAAGATCGGCATATTTCTGTGAGAGGAATCTGGACAGACGGAGATTCCTCCCACAGCCATTAATGAACAGATAAAAGCAATGAGCTGAACTTTGTGTTTGCAGCTGTTGGTTGTTGGTGCAAAGATCAAGTGCAGAGCAGAAACGAGAAATTTCGAAGACAAAACACAAAAAGGACTTAGTGAGGTTTTTAAAAGGGGTTTTCTTTCTTGTAGGGGACACGTCAGCCCAACTCAAGTCCTGCCTACCGCGATTAACCCCCACAATAACATCTAAAGGAGAAAACATCTGTCCCATAAGTCTCCTAATACACTAAACACTGTCGTTCAGGTACGATCAGAGAACAGAGCCAGGTCCTTTGTCTCTCTGCGTTTTTCTCCAACACGAAAACAACAACTCACCCAGAAAATCAGGCTGTAGGAGATGAGGAAAGTTTTGAGGCAGGTTATTACGGGCTTCGTCTGGAGCCGCCGGGAGGCGGACGGCATCGTGGCGTTTCCACAAGGACAAACCAACAGACTGTAGACTTTAGAGGGTAGAGTTTACCCCACAAACACGAGAGTTTGGACTTTGGAGGTTAGAGGGTGAATCCCGAATCCAGAGGGGGAAGTGTCGTCACTCACCCACATTCACTTTCCTGCGGGAGGGGCCGCGGCCGCAGCTCAGTGCGTCTGTCTCCCACATCCAATTACTTTTACTTTTCTTCTATACTCAACAGTATTTCGATCTTATTTTTTAAACCAACATATAGAACAATTCAGACTTGTTTGAGAGGTGGCAATAGGACACAGACTGTTGACTTGTCTAAATGGAAAATACTTGTTATTTAAGAAAATCAATCCTAAAATGTTTCTAAAGGTTTTGCAACAGGTATACATTCTGTGGTCATGAATCATAATTCTAAACCACTTCTGAGTTTGCATTACAGCGTCCTCTAGCGGTGCGTCGCCTTCAGGACAAAGGGGCAGAGCTCCGAGTTTTCAGAGTATCTGCGCTGACTGGAAGCACTGGAAAGAGGGGCTTTTTGCCTCCGACAAACGCGGGACGTTTGGGACATCTGACCTACTTTGGAAAGCTCTAGAAAACATCTCTGTTCTTAAATTGTGTTCATAAGCTCAAGATCTCATCATGCGACTTTTCCAGATCATTGCTGTTCTCATGTTGGTTACAGGTGAGGAAATCTTGTTTCACAGTCCTACACACAGTGTAGTCTTGAGGCAACTAAGTATTTTTTTCCCCAAATCTGATTCTAAGATTCGTAACTAAATAAGTAGATCACAATTTTAGCTTTTTAACTGTGTGAAGGGAGAGTGTTTCTGGAAATGTCCCAACAGTTCTTCTTGTTCCAGATGTGATTCATCTAAAGACACCACTATGCACATCCCGCTGACTAAGCCCCTTTTCCACTGCACTTTAAAACTCTGATCACGTGTGAATGTGTAACATGTACAGTCCTGGAGGATAATGAAGGATTACAAATGGCTTGTATGATGTAGTGTACAAGTGTCAAATCTTCTACAAATAAATAGGTTGGGCTGCTTCAAAAGTTTATGGACCCAGTGTGCAAACACACAAAGGTGCATTTCTGCAGCTAATTGAAAAAAGGCTCATGGACGATGAACATACCATATTTATCAGTCACAATCTGTATAAGAACAATTTCTCAGCTTCTTCATAAACACAGGAGCTGTAGGCTGATGACAAACCCAGGTGTCTTTGGAAAGGAATGCTATTCACGCTGCGACTACTTCATATTGTGCATAATTGTCCTTGTATTTGTATCTATATATGCAAACTGTCATAAATCACACACTATTAAAAGTGTTGGCATATCCAGTGGTGATTGACTTGCTTCACCTTTTGGACTTTGTTATAGCTGCCTCTGGGGCCTCTGAAGGCTTGGATGTTGTAGAAGACTTCACTCCTCAGCTGGACTACAAAGGTGAGACCCGTGTTATGTTTTGATAGTGCATAAACTATTTAAAGCCGTGATCCAGGCTCAGGTGTGTGTTTTAGACCCTCACTGGTGCCACACTCCGGGCCTGACCAATGGGGAGGTGACTTGCCGCTCTCCTCGTGGACCATCCTACCGCAGCACCCTGGGCACCCGCTGTGATATGAAGTGTGACCCGGGATACAGACTCATAGGGAGGGGCTCGGTTCAGTGCCTGGCCTCCCGTCGCTGGTCTGGAACTGCTATTTGTCGCAGTATGTATATGGATATGATGTGTATTTACAGTGTGTGTGTGTGGTTGATCCTGCTCACACTGAGGATCACTGTTTATTATGATGTGTAGAGAAGCGCTGCCATGTTCTGCCCCTTGTTCATCGAGGCCGGTACAGCTGCTCCCAGGGCTTTGTGGCGGACTCCAGGTGTGACTTCAGCTGTGATTCTGGTTATCGCTTCGAAGGGGAACATTCTCGCACTTGTTTGAAGAGCGGCCTGTGGAGTGGGGTCCAGCCTGTCTGCTCAGGTACAGGACTTTATCAACACCGAGCAGCACACTGTGTTTTACAAAGATAAAGGACAGTATCTGTTTTGAATTGTTCATACCCTCATACCACGATGAATGACTAAAGATAAAACGGCAGAGACACAGCGGTTAGAAAAACAAAGACATGCCCCTAGAGATGGAAAATGGTAAAAACTAGCTCATACCCTCACAACCCTAGCTCATTCATTCACACTTGCCTCTCCACACACACTCCCTCCAGCTCATCCGGTGGAATCCTATTGTGCTCCCTGGACAGCGAGAGACATAGTTCCTCCAATGTGTCTTAGGTCGTCCTCAGGGCCTCCTCTCGGTGAGACAGGCCCATAACATCTCCCAGGGAGGTGTTCAGGAGGCATCTGAAACCGCTCCTCCCGATTGTACTACGCCGAGCTGCTCCAGTGTGACTGAGCTCCTCACCTTTTTGAACTACCCCAGCACATTTATGAAAATATGCATGCCAGCTGGCTTCACATAATTAATGTTACAGTCAGTCAAAATTATTATCCATAATATATTTATACAATTTAACGAAACATACACTAAAGCTTACTCCAGCATCATCATCGCTGTCCCATCCGCCTCCTCATGTCCACAGACTCCAACTCCTCACTCCCCTCAGGACTAAACACGGAAACGCACTCTCAAATTCACTCCCACAACCAATCGGGAACACAGACTCACTACAGAACTTTAAATCACTTCTCAAAACCCATCTGTTTCAGCTTGCCTTTCCGTAAATTTGTTGTTCAGAGTTTTTTTTAATATGTTTTGTAGAGCGTCTTTGAGTGTTCAAAAAAGCGCTATATCAGTGTGATGTATTATCCAGACAGGTTGAGTCTAATGTGTCAAATGCAGAGGACGTTTCCCTAGCGTGGATGGACTATGTCTCTCAGCTGGCCTGGGACCGCCTTGGGGTTCCCCCAGATGAGCTGGAGGAAGTGTGTGTGGATAGGGAAGTCTGGGCGTCTCTGCTTAGAATGCTGCCCCCGCGACCCGACAACGGATGAAGCGGAAGAAAAAAAAAATGGATGGATGGATCGACATTTCCCTATGTGAAGATTATAAAGTATACCATAACCTTATCATTTCACACTATACAACAGTGATAAAGGCTTTTTCAACTGGTCTTGGTCGGTTTATATAATCTACTTAGCTCTACTGGACTCTTTCATCTGAGTTTAAAAGTATTTATCACTTTTCTCCTCTCCCCTTTGAGTCAAGTTCTGCTCTCACATCCATTCTCCTGGATTGTTCTCTTCATTGCTTTTTACACTACTGTGTGAAGTTTATATTATTCTCTGCAGACATGGATCCTCCAAAGATCAAGTGCCCTCCATCGAGACTTAAGTTTGCCCAGCCTGGTAAACTCACAGCTACAGTCAGCTGGGATCACCCTGTGGCCTCAGATACTGCTGATAAAGTCCTGGAGTATGTCACAGATTCTTCTTTATTTCCTTTTGCTTTAGATAAAATGTAATAATTTATGCTTCTCCTGCAGGGTTACTCTTGTGGGCCCAGAGCCAGGCACTGAATTTAAAGAAGGACCAACCATTATTCGATACAAAGTGTTTGATCAGGCCAAAAATAGAGCTGCCTGCAAGTTTATAGTCCGTATTGAAGGTAAAGCAGAGAAATCCCCAGTCTTCTATAGTCTGCACAAGATACTGTATCTATTCTGTGGCTTCATTCTGCAGTGAGACGCTGTCCTGAGCTGACCCCACCTCTGCACGGCTACGTCACATGTTCCTCTGATAGAAATAATTTTGGAGCCGTTTGCGAGTATCACTGTGACGGAGGCTTCGAGCGCCGAGGCCAGGCCAGTCGAGTGTGTCAGTTCAACCAAAGCTGGGAAGGAGCGGCCGCTCAGTGTGTCCGTGAGTAAACATTCGGAAGTGTATGCAACCATAAGTACTTTATGCACATTCACTCCGGGCCACACCCTCTTTTTCTCCCCGAACATGATCCTTCCAGAGCTCTGTTGAGAATATTGGATAATGACTTGCAAGCTCATTCCTTAATGTACTTAACCCAGTTTGTAAAGGCCTGTTACTGATCTGGATACTTTGTTTTTCAATATCAATATCATCCCATTGGTTCGTTGGGGATGACCGAATCCCATTGGTTTATTTTTATCGGTCCGCTCCAAAATATTTTTTATACATTTTTGGAGACTATAGGCATCTGGTCAATTCCGTTACTATTTGAAAACCCATAACTTGACTACTTTGAGGGTTTAGGGACGTTTTCCCACAATATTTAAAAAAATGCGTCTGTAAAAAAATCACTGACTGCATCTTTAAGGACAATGTGCAGTTATATTAAAGTGACTGCTGCAGATTTAGCACCATGCTTGTAAATAGCAAATCACTCTTGCCTTGAGCCAACTTTTATTCTATTTTTTTGGTATTGTTTATTCTTTGTTTTTTCCGTTTTAATGTATTTTCCGTTTTTCCATTTGGAAATGTGTTTAAAATGTGCTGTGTAAATAACAAAGAAGGACATTATTTCTATTTCCTTTTAGCTTTAGACTTCAAATCCTCTCACCTAAAATCGGCCTCTTCTCTCCTGGACCAGTTCTACGAGAAGCGAAGGCTCCTGATCATCTCCACCCCAGACACGACGGACCCGGACTACCAGCAACAGAGCATGATGTTACAGGTGACCTCCCACTGGAGCTTTTCAAAGTCCTCCACACACTAAACAGACGTGTGTTTTAGACCTCAGACTGCGGCCTCGACCTGAGACACGTGACTGTGGTTGAACTGGTGGGTTCTCCGTCGAAAGAGACCGGACGCATCAATGAGGAGACTCTCACGGATGACGTCATTGAAGGTTTAAGGTTTGGAATGAACAAAAAGCAAGGTTAAAAAGTGAGACTAAATATGCTTTGAATGACTCTGGATTCCAAGGTTGTAAGATCCAGGGGGAGTCTCAAAAGCCCGGTCCCCCTGTGTTTTGCATTTAAACTATGAGATGGTTAACAGGAAAAATAATCTGCTGAAAAAGATTTTTGATACCAATAAAAGAATGAACTATTCTGGATATGGATTATAAGACCTGGACGAAATGAAAAGACTCAAGCCTTTTATAGGTCAGGAAAGAATTTCAGTAAGTGCTGCTCTCAAAACTGTAGTTTACTGGGATTTGAATTGCTCTGCTCATGGAAGAATGGACAAAATGTGTCAGCTGTTCAATGTGATTAATACATTTGAATATTTTATTTAGGAGCTAAATGTATCAGTTAATACTTTGCATTAAGATGGCCACAGGTCTCTCAGGTCTGTAAATACAATCTTCATGCTGTTCAGGTAATCTTAAAATGGAAAGCTGTTATTACCATCAGGGGCTGTAATACATTCCACTGTGAGAATCCTGGAAACACATTTAAAGAAATGGGCAATTATAGGGTTATGTTTCCACTTTAAGTCATTAAAAAGCTAAGCTTCTGTACTTCTGTGACCCGTTTCCCAAAGACATTTGTATTAATCTCAGCTTCATGAAACATCACTCTTACTGAGTAAACACTACAAACATGGACATTGCAAAACTTGATACTGTGGATGAAACACTTTTACACAACAGATCCAGTATTTAACTGTCACTATAAAATGTAGAACATATCATCAACCTTTCTGTTCAGGGGAGAGGATCTCTCCTTCTCTAGTTTTCATGGAACAACTATTACCCATTTTCACGTTAATGTTAAAACTGTCCTTATGGTTTTTCAATGTCTGATTTTACATTGAAAAAAGCAACTGTTTTGTTAGTGATTTTAGGATTTACAAAGCATATAATTTAGACCCAGTGCATACACATCAGCTGAATCCATTAAATAACGTTTTTAAATGTGCACTTCACTAAAGCTCGTGTTGGTTTTGCAGACAGACATTCCGGATCTCGAGGTCGTACTTCAGCATGGTGCTGCTGGACGAGCTGGGCCTGGACCGGGAGCGCTTTATTTCTGCAGTGTCGTCGGATGAGCTTTTCTCCTACATTGATGGCTTTGTGCTGGAGGAGGAGGAGCGGGAGAGACTGGAGCGCCACAGAGACCTCTGCCAATAGTCACACCATTTATGAAATAATAACTTTTACTATTGAGCACCAACTGTATCCTCCTCAAATGGGAATTTATTCTGAACTGTCTGTAGTAGCAGCTGTTCCTCTGTCACAGCCATAAGAAATGCAGCAGAAATAAAAGCCTTTTTATGGGGCATGTAGGTTAAACACAGGTTTATTACACATCATACAATTCTTTGGATTAACTATTTTAAAAATGTGCCTTTGTTTATTTTACAGTAATATTACACAAGATCAAATCAGTGGATGTAGAAAAATGAAACTTAAGCCATTTCAATGATCTACAATAAAACAATAATAATTTTTGAACGGAAAGTTGCTGAATACTTAAGTGCTTAAAAAGTATGGCTTATCTTTACTTTGGTGTTGAATATAGTTTAGTGTTGTGACATTTGGCATTAACAATAATCAACAAACTCCAGTAGTGAAAGTAAGTGCTGGTTTAAGAACACCACGGTGAATGCTATTAAATAGAATAAATTATCTATATATATATTTTGGCACAATAGTACAGTCGACACGTTTATCTCCAATCTGTTCCAAATCAAGGTCGTTAAAAAAGAATGTAACAGATCTGAAAGACCGGAAGCTCCTAAAGCATGGACATTGCCCAAATTCCATAACCTTCATCAAAACCAAACAAACACAGCTCTGTCCTGTTTGTTCAGCAGTTCTCATTTTTCCTTGGACTTTCCCATTGTTGCGCGCAGTGGAAGAGTGCCCTCTGCCCACGAGTCTGGGTATTGCATCATCTTGAGCCAGAGACTTACTTCTTCACCTACAGAGTCCATTTCGACATCACTTTTTCCTATTTTCACATAACCTGATTGAGTAAAAATATGAATTACATTGGATTAGTGGTTCACACTTCCCCTCAATATGCTAATAAATAATAAAACAAATTACATTGACAATTTTTACATAATTACCTTTTCCAGAGCTGAGGCGCACTCCGCCTAAAAATTCATTGCTAGACACAGCCTCTCGATCCCACACAGTCAGCTCCAGGCACATCTCCTTCAGCTGCTCTAAGCCCACGTCTTTGTACACAAACGTATGGTCAAAATGAGGGTTCAGGTTTTTCCTCACAACAGGAGTTTTCCTCTTGGTGGACTTTCCTTTTGTTGGTAACAAGTACCTGAAGAGAAAGCAATGCACTTAATCTCGGCTACTCCCTAGATTTATTTGGCTGCTGTTGTGGTAATTCTCACCCCTTTACAAAGCTATCTGCCGTGTCTCCCAGTTTAATTCCTACTAAATTCTTTGCCTCTTTAATGAGAACATGAAACTCCCCCTCTTCAGTCAGAGCCTTTTTACCTGTGCACCAAAAAACACTTGTGAAAGATAGTATAAAGATTATTAACGTAGTTACATTATGCTTAGGTTCTCTCCTTACCTTTAGTCTTTTCTGGCGTTTGTGTTTTAGGAGTGACATACTTTAATGAAATAACCAGCTCTCCTTTGTCCTGCGCAAAAAGTGGGACTGAAGACGGAGCCTGTCAAAGATCATGAAAGGGGTTTGAATCAACTCAGATCACAAACAAAACACTTCATATTTAAAATGCATGGAGTTTTGAATATCCAGTTTCCTATGACTATAACGTCTACAAATATACAGGATGTCACCTGTGCCATACAACCTGCGATAAGTGGCTTCACTGTTGCATTGAGGCTGAACTAGCACTCATTTTTCACAATAACTTTTCATTTAAATTGAGTGTAATTTGTGATGATGAAAATGCTTTTGTTATTTTAATTTTTTCTAACCACTGGACAATCTAGACAACCATGTTTTTTGTTGTATTATGAATAGCATGTGATTATTCAGTTGGTAGAGCATTGGCCTTT
>JAPMNZ010919412.1:0-14953 GCA_029875035.1 Pomatoschistus microps
AAGTAGAGCAGCGTTCTAGAACATTGTTGGAGGAGATTCAGAGTTCATCTTTATGACATTTCAATGATTTACGTCACTAAATCAAAGAATATTTGCATCATTTAGTTCCTCAAAATGTTCCGTTACATTTGTCTCACTTTTTTGCACATCATTTGTCATCATTTACAACTTGTAGAATCATATAAATAAAGATCTTGAATATTATAATCTTTACTCTGTTGCTGTGTTGAGACATGTGCATTGATTTTTTAGCCCTGTGAGACCTAAGCAAGGGCGGGAATTTTTTTTCACCTTTTTTGGGGTCTGAAAAAGTTCATCTGAAGCTGTGACGACAAAAATGTGTGTAAAAACTACTGATGAACCAAACTGTACGCAGTTTTAAAATCCCAGCTATAAGCTGAGCACCAATGTGGTCATGCGAGTGACTTTTAACCCTAGTCGGCTAAAATATGTAAATACTGTAAATGAAACTCTTCATATTGCCACAATTTAAAAGACAATACACACAATGAATATTGACCCACGACATAGTTTTTCCGACTTTAAGCATTGAACATTAGGTTATAACATTGATTTATAACATTGATTCATAGTTGTCTCAGACTAACTCCACAAAAATGCACTAATGATTTTAGAATGAATAGAAATCTGATTGCACAGTTGAATACTGAGTGTAAAAAATTGCATATCTCCAAAACAACATTCACAATATTGACTGATTCACCTTTGTCCATGTTTTGCACGGTTGATTTAACGTGGTTTATGAAGACTCTTCTGTAGTGTTGTAAACTCGTATTCTCATTCCGTCTGTAATTGTCTTCCGGTAGTTAGTTTTCATTTGTCTCCTTTATCCTCCTCGCGGCTCAGGGGCCTCAGTAGCTGTAAATCTCAACAAAGGCAACTGTAGCTCTACAAACGCAGGCTGAGGCATCACATGAGTTCTCTGTCGGTGCGGTGAACTTATCTAATTAGAATGACCAGCACAAGATGCACAACCTACAAAGTATGTGAACTAGTGCTCAAAAATGTATCACAATCAAATCAAAATCTCTGTTTGAATAGATGCAATCAGCAAATCGCAGGATGATATTAAATAGCTGATGATGATGATATGAATGGACACCACGATTCATGTGAAGTGAATGATACAGAGAAGCAATTCTGTAATGTCATTGCAGTCTCTAGATTGTTCAACATAAGGGATCAAAGTAGTCCAATCATTGACAACAAATTAAATAAAAACCATGCTCCACAAGTTCCTCAAATTCATCAGGAACTGTGCCTTTCTGCGGCCTCTCAGTGAAGTCCTAAACTTCCTTTTGATATATTTGCTATAATGAATACATTTTAAACATACATTTATCGGGATGAGGTTGTTTACAATGTTATTTAATTTCATTATCTTTTTTTTTTTTTTTTNTTTAAGTACTGCATCACATTGTAAAGAATGTCCTCAATTTACATTCCCTTTATCTAAAACTTAATTCTAATCTAAAATTCTCTGTATGACACAATCTAATAGATGGTCTTGACTTTTGCAGACCTAATATTTGGTTTTAATGGTGATTTCAAATTTTCAATAATGAGTTATGATTGGTCCTGCGTGGTCTCCTGTACAGACTTGGGTCGAGTATAGATATTTGTATGAAAAATAAAACGCAAGCTGCTATGTATGTATTACTATTACTTATTCATAATAAACAGCACATATATACTTATTATTCATAATATTGGTATGTACTAAAAAAAAATGTATTCATAGATAAGCAAGATTGTCGGGGAATGCCTATTGGTAGCAGATTTTCTTTTTTTTTTACTGATAAAACTGATGTGCTTGGGTTTTAAGACTTAATTGAGATCTGATTGCTAAATGTTATTGAAGTTGTATGTTCCTTTATGATTGTAAAAAACTCACTCAAATGACTTATTTTACTTTTTAGTTACTGTTTTAATTATTATCAAGGAGCATTTGTTATTCATTACTTTGAGTCCACAACTTTAAATATATATATATCTGTAGTATTAAGAAAATGAAAAATACTTTTCAATACAAACCTGAATGTGCTTGTATACTGAAATCCTTTTTATTTGTGTGTATTTTGCAGTAAAGGAGTTTCTTGCCAAAGCCAAAGAAGATTTCCTTAAGAAATGGGAAAATCCAGCTCAGGTAAGTTTGAATTACTTTGATTTAATTCTCTGTGGATGTTTCTCAGCTCATCTTGCTTATATTGATAGAGATAGTGCTCCCTCTGCTGGTCTAATATTGTGTTGCAACGTGAACAAAAGGCTCTGATGCACGCCAATTACATCTGTGAATGTTTTTTTCTGTTTTTTGCCTGTTTAGCAAACGGCAGCGTTGGATCATTTTGAACGGCTGAAGACTTTAGGGACCGGATCGTTTGGTCGAGTCATGCTGGTCAAACACAAAGAAACCGGACAGCATTTTGCCATGAAGATACTTGACAAACAGAAGGTAGAATACAAATGAATTTTCTTTTCAATGCTGCTTTCTCTTTGTCATGTTGCGAAGATGTTTTGGGTGGTGTGTGTTTGTGTGAGTGTGCGTGTACATGTTTGTGTATGTGTGAGGGGTGAGACTTTGATGTAATTTTGTAAAATTTCAGGTAGTGAAGCTGAAGCAGATAGAACACACACTGAACGAGAAGCGCATCCTCCAGGCCGTCAGCTTTCCTTTTCTAGTGCAACTGGAACACTCTTTTAAGGTACGACAACACTGTGTATTTATGTAGTGGACTTTGTAGTGGTCTTTTCACTCTACTTTGAACTGCCAGGCAGGTTTTACATCCCATCTGCATTTATTTAAAGTTAAAAACTGTATTGGACCTTGGGTAGGAGGGAAGGGTGTCCAAATTATGTCCCAGAAGCAGATTCTGGCTGGTGAATTGGCCCACATTATACCAAGAAGGACTTTTTACTGGATGCTCTAGTGAAAAAACATATAGGTGTAGAATAGCCCTCATATTGTGACCCGCTTGATATAAGTGTAGACCTCAAAAACAAACTCTGCTGTAGAATATTTGTAGCCCGTTATCACAAGAGGAGCGTTCTTTGCCCCTTTCTCTCTTCGTTGAACTCATTTTTATGCATCTTTGATCTGTAACGATGATTAGCAGTGTCTCCTTTGTGTGTGTTTGCACAACAAAAGTCCTTGAAAGTGGTTCCAACCATGTTCACCATTAGCATCTGTATTCACTTTATCTCACTCGCCTGCTTTTACTTCTGAATGCTTGAAAATGGCACCCAACTTAAGATTTTGTGCTCCACTGCTAAAATATAATACATTGTTGTTGCATATGAACCATGAAGTTCATGAACTTTTCCACAAATCGAATAATTAATAATGGCACCCTTTTAAATAAAACAGAAGGTGATGTGGGTGCTATTCAACACATAGCTGATCAGCCAGTACTTTCAGAGCTGAGAGGTGAGTCCTGTCCCCTTAATGCCAGACTAAACCTGCACAGTTTGGCAGGTTTAGTCTGGCAGCCACCTGCTGTTTGTAGCTATCAGTCATTTGTGCATTTTGGTTGCTGGTGAAGTGAATGGTGGTGAGAGAAGGGAGACAATTCTGAAATCGATCCTGCCATGGGATGTTGCTGAAGTCGACACACAGATGGGTCTATCCTACACTCTAAACCCTTTACCAGGCAGCATAGTAGTGTCCTAATATTTTTAGTGGCGAGTTCTAGTTAAGATCAAAACTAAGTTCGATTGTGCCCGGACCTGGTTTTCTGCTAGAATAGAGTACCAATGTGACTCTGTAAGGGAAAGTGTACTAAAGGTTCCGCTCATGGTAGTAGAAGGCTCTAGCCACTTCATTACGGGTAAACAAGACTGATTATGAACTCTCCTCTTCACAGGACAACAGTAATCTATACATGATAATGGAGTATGTCCCTGGAGGTGAAATGTTCTCACACTTGCGGAGAATTGGTAGATTCAGGTAAGAAGAATTCATGTTAAATACACTTTGTTTCAGCAGAAATATTTCTAAATAAAAATATGCAATATATTTTGCAGTGAACCACACGCCCGCTTCTACGCAGCTCAGATTGTACTGACCTTTGAATACCTTCACTCACTGGATCTCATTTATCGAGATCTAAAGCCAGAAAACTTGCTTATTGACCAGCAAGGTTATATCCAGGTAAGAAATATCTGCCTTTTATTAATCATCTTTTAGCTCAGAATGCACACTCCTAATGCAATTTCTCATTGTTTCAAAGGTAACAGATTTTGGATTTGCCAAAAGAGTGAAAGGCAGGACCTGGACACTTTGTGGAACGCCTGAGTATCTGGCCCCAGAGATTATCTTGAGTAAAGTAAGGCTTCACCACAATCAAAATATCTTCTTAATCATCTTTATGGTGTTTAATGTTTGTTATTTTTTCTAGGGTTACAATAAAGCTGTGGACTGGTGGGCTTTGGGAGTTCTTATTTATGAAATGGCAGCTGGTTATCCTCCTTTCTTTGCGGACCAGCCTATTCAGATCTATGAGAAGATTGTATCAGGAAAGGTGAGGCAAAACCACTGTGGTTTCTTGTTCATATTTATGTAACTGCTAAACCTTACGTGTCTTGGGGGCTGATAATCCAAAGTTGTCAGTCCGATCCAACAGGGGAGCAACTGTGGCTGAAATTTTAATGAGGTTGAATTAATGACGATTTTGTAGAATCATACACTGTGCATAGCAATTTGTTGTGGGTTGAATATGAGCGGGTCAGGCTACATCATTACTGCAGTGAGTCTTTAAGTGTTAGTTTGTGAAGAGTACTTAGTAAAGAACTCTTTTCAGCCCCTGTTTCCTGCACTCAGTTAATTGGATGTTACATAAACATTTAGTAAAATGATGTATGGCTATATCCGTCTCTCCTTAAACCTCAATGGTGATGTGTACAGCTGATATCTGGAAAGGTTGTAAATGTCTTGGGTCCACTTTCAAGGCTAAAATTGTGTTGTTGTGTTGTAGGTTCGCTTCCCGTCGCACTTCAGCTCAGACCTCAAAGACCTTCTGAGAAACTTGCTGCAGGTGGACCTGACCAAGCGCTTTGGAAACCTCAGGAACGGAGTCAATGATATCAAGGGCCACAAGTGGTTTGCCACCACCGACTGGATTGCCATCTACCAGAGGAAGGTGAGAAGCTTCCTTTGATCATGTTGCACTGTTGCACTGAATGAGGTCAAGTAAAACACCTACAAGGATTGAACAATACTAGATCAATACTATAAGCAGCATAAAGTTTGAAAAATGCACAACAGTACATATAGTTACTATATTTAACCATTCCAAGTGAATACAGCTGTGATTTATTTTTTTTAATTGAGAGAATACTCCACCTTTTTACAGTATGAAAACCTGCTAAAGTCTAATGTCCAAACAGATCAAGAAACATTGAGTGATGTCAATTAGTGTCTAATATTTACATTGTGCATGTTAAATGTATTTTACTAAATACAATGTTGTGTAGATACATGTAGCAGTTTGTTCTATAGAAAGCCTTTGTTTAAGTTTGAGTAAGTTAAAGTATTTGCACATCTACCTACCTTCTACTTTTTCAATTCTATTATCTATAGTATTTGTTTAAGAATAATACTTCCACCATGTTGTGTTCTTTTCAATCACTGACCTATTCCATAACCATTTATTTTTAGGTGGAAGCTCCCTTTATCCCCAAGTGCAAAGGCCCTGGCGACACGAGCAACTTTGACGACTACGAGGAAGAGGAAATCAGAGTCTCCTTCACAGAAAAATGTGCAAAGGAGTTTGCCGAGTTCTAGGTCCAAACCGCGAGCAGTGGAGAGCTACGAAGACCCGGGGGTTTAGAAAGAGTACGGGGTGTGAAGTGCTAGCGTGGACTGCTAACTTGCTTATTTGTAATGACTACAACAATGTAAACCCCTCCCCCCTGGTGGAAAGGTGGGCTAAGTGCAGAAAGATCCAACAGAACCAGCAGTGTTGCCTTTTCTAATTGTTTCACAACTGTTACCTATTCATTTTATTTATCCCTTTGTATTCGTGGCAGGGGCGCTTGATGAAGACCGATGTAGTGGGTTGTGGATGTTCAGTAATGCTTGTATCTCTCTGATGGTGTAATGACATGTTTTGAGTTTTTCGCAGGTTGGGGGCTTTGATTTTTGTATTAAGGTACTGGATCTGCGATGCTGCTGAGTTTTTGAGCGGGCTCCTCTCTTCTCTTTACAAAAACAAGTGATTGATTGTCAGCATTTTCACTCCGGTTTCCCCCTTTTCTCCATCCTCAAACTGTCCAAGCAATACCAAGTCTAACAGATGTGCCTATCGCAATGCCGCCTCCTCGTTGGAAAAACATGGAGTGATTTGGTACAGTTTTGGATACTTTTAGAACCAGTTTGAGCAAGGTTTTGGGCCTGCCTTTTTCTGCTCGATGTGGCATGATATTTGGGTAGATGATATGCTTACTGTGGAAGCAGTGATGGTAAGGGTCTACCACGGTTCAGTTTGAATAGGTCTTAATCCTATAGGCGATGGTGAGGTCTGCATTCAGTCACTTAGTGGAGTTTATTAGAGCATTTTAAAATCCTAATGGTGATAATTTTGTCATTTTTATGTCAGATCTCTATGTGCTCGTGTGTTTAGTGCTCAAGGGGTGGGTCATTTTAAGTTAAATGGCTGTGATTCTGCAGCCGTTAATGTAGTGGTCACACTCCTGACAATTGTTTATTTATCATAGTACATTTATACATGTATATTGAAATATATATATATGATAGATTACATTATTCATCTATCTTTTCAGCTCATGGCTGTGAAATTAAATTAAGATATATAAAGATAAACGTGTTATAAAATTCTGCCAAATTTGCAAAAAAAAACAAAAAAAGGAGCCGTTTTCTGTGTGGAAAATTTTAATACATGAAAGGTAGCAAACGTTTCAACAAAATGTATGTGTTATTTTTGTACAATATCATCTGATGGAAAGATTGCAGATAATTTTTTGCTTTATTGTGCTACCGAGGTACCGAGGGTTCTCAGTAACATGAAGGAGATGGGTCGTTGTAAATGTTAAGATTGTTTTGGCTTTGGTCATTACCCAAAAGAGGGCAACAATTTGCTGATAATTTGTCACAAAGCTTGCTTTATTTTTCCTTTTTGTAAATATCCTCTTCTAACAACTTCAGATTTGCAACCCAACCAAATTGTTAGGTTCTTAATCTTACTTTGTTCAACTTAAACTGATGTAAAATTCCCCCATTTCTTTTGTGGATGCAAGACAATCGCAGACCAAATCTGAGGCTGGTTTGTTGACTGAAATGTTTTGATGAAGGATGCTCTGGTCCCTCTCCTCTTCATAGGCCCTATAGGTGCTATACTTTGTCCATTTCATGATAATGCTTTTTGTCAATTATTTGGTGTGCATTGTTCCTAGTCATAATGTCTTGTAACATGACAATTTTGAGAATGTTTTTGATTCTAAATGATTTAATTTGGGTGGGGTACATCTTACTTTTTGGTCTCTTGATGTAACCTAGGTCAATGCTGGGATACTTATGTTGAATGTCTTAAATCGTCTGCAGATTTTAGTGCTGTTTGAATCCTATTTCTTAAATTAAGCAACCAAGCTAATTGCAAGCAGGACTCTCTCTGGGCACAGCAAATTGATGTTTCCACAGCACGCACTTGCAGAGCTGTGCAACCTTGGATTTGTCAGAGCATTACATAAAACAGTGGACTACCATCAACTTGTGTGGTCATTTGCAAACAGTAAAGCACATGTCACAGTTTTAACTTATTTTAAATCCAAACACAAAGTATTTGGCTTGACAAAGAGCACATGTTTGATTTGTTCTGGCAAATGAATCGATCACAGTTGGTGGTAATGAGCCTTGATCCACACCAGACAATGTTATGTTGTCAATAAATACTAGTATGTAAGTTTCATCAGATATAACACTATCAGCTGCTCTGTGCTTGTCTCCTGTTTTTGCCTTCAATCATGTTTTCACACACTTCATTAAAACATAACACTTTTTACATCTGAAATGTTTTGTGTTTATATTTTCTAATTGTATTTTCAGAAAAAGGACAAAAATCTGCAAAAACACAACATTAATCTTTTCCTCTTTACCTGGGTACAGTGATTGTGTAGTCTATTGTACCATTTGGGAAACAATACTGTATATCCTTGCCTTTGACAGTCTTAACTATCTTACCCTCTGGAGAACTTGACAATATCCTTAGAACACAACGAGTATGTCAAAAATATAAAGTAATATTTTGCAAAATGTATCATTCCAATAAAGTTTTACTTGTTAAAGACTAAAAATGCCTCAATTATATGAGCTACTGTTACTAATGTCATCTTTTCGCTACATCAGCTATAAAATTGTAGCATTAATAGTTTTTTTAAAGCTTTGTATGGGTTAGAATGTTGCAGAGGTTTAGTTAAATAATGCAGAGTTCACTTGGTCACACAGCAGGATCAATTACTTGCTGTACTTCAACCTCTCCACATGATTATCTCCTGCCCCCTGCCTGCCTGTTTGAGATATTTCAACGAGACAAACGCATGGCATTTGAATCTACTCCTTTGTCTGCTTTGTATATGCGTTTCTTTTATTTTACAGTCAAAAACAAATTTATTTCACTTGTCACGTACAACTGCATTAAAAAGTCAGTCCCTTCGTCAATAGGCTGCCAATAAATCATAAAACCGTATGCGCGCTTCTTTTACCAAGTGACTATTTAAGGAAGGCCTTTCTGTTTGTTTTTATTTAAGTTACCCTGATGTGCCCCTGCGCAAAACCTGACTTATTCTACCCCTTTAAGTAAAACATGTCGCCTCTAACCTCTACTGCGCACATGGGGCTGAGCGCGCGACATCCTCCGCGGCTCGCTCCCGCACAGGACCGCCATACCACCTTAAAAAACGTCCTCCGAGTGAAACTTTTGCCTGCAACTCTACGGGTCCACCTTAAGCGCACACGCAGCCCGGGCTGGCGTACAGCGAGGTTTCCGCTTGTGTTGGGCTCGGACCGCGGCTCATGAAAAACACCGTGTGCCATGAACAAGGCTGACGCACTGAAGTAAGAGCCAGCAAGTAGAGAACAGAGCCGCCGTGCACGCCAGCATGTCCGAGCCCAAGTACCGTGAGTGGATTCTGGACACAATCGACTCACTGCGGTCGCGGAAAGCTCGCCCGGATTTGGAGAGGATTTGCCGAATGGTCCGGAGACGACATGGGTCCGAACCAGACCGAACCTGTGCTGAACTGGAAAAACTGATTCAAGAGCAAACCGTGCTGAAAGTTAACTACAAGGGCTCCATTTCGTACAGGAACGCCGCCAAGGTGCAGCGTAGGAGCAGAAAAAAGGACGATGTAGTAACGACGGCTGGGAGAAGGAGCGCGGCAGAGGAAGCCAGTCACTCAGACTTGAGCAACGGGGACAGTGCTGCTGGTCCGGCTGACCAAGATGACGAGGATCTGGAGGTATGTCCGCCTGATGCTACTAGCCTCACCTCACTGGGGTTACGCTAACACACCATAAACACTAACAGGTGGAGAGAATGGCTTTAAGTGTGTGTTGGGGGAAAGCGTGTTTTGTCTGAAAGGGTGCGTTTTTGCAAGTGCACTCCACACTGCCGCAGACGGAGCGCCGAGGTGGAAACGAAAAAAAAAAACCTGAGGTGCGTGTTCAGAGTACGTGCGTGCGGTTCAGCCGCTCCCGCAGGACTTTTACAGGTTTATTGAGTGGATATTGTAAAGTTGAGGCGCACCCCTCCTTCACAAAACATACGCCACCATTATTGTCTGTAGAAAGCGCTTTTCGTGCCCCAAAGTCAGCATTGGAGCGAAGGGAGGAGGGCTCCGTTAGTTAACACAACTCAACCCGGAAGCGCGCCGGAAGTAGAAGCAAAATAAAATGAGGCGCGTGTTACTGTTGATAATCTGGTTTATTTTGAAGGCGTTATTAGGAAAAATACACACGGACATGCCGCGTCTTGTCGTGGGAGTGGGTAAAGGAAGAAAAAGTCTGAGGCGCCGCGGATGCAGAATAGAGACGCTAAAGCTGGGACATGGGGGAGTTGTTGAAATATTGAGTTGGAGGACAGCAGAGGGCTCGTGTCACAACACATGATGCACTGTCCTAATGAAGACTTCAGCACACACCTATTGTGTCAAACCACTTGAAAATCACAAGTGCTGGTGTATTCTGAACTGTGCTTCAAACCGAACAAGTTTTTACTCCATTGTTTCATTGATATTTTGAACCATATGCGTTTTCCGTCGCAGAGCGTAAAGTCGAGCCCCTGCTTCCATTGTCGGACGCAGTTAAGCCCGGTCACGTCTGACGCTCGGTCTTGGCTGTTGTCGTGGCCTCTTTCATCCTCTGTACAGCAACAGTATCACTTACATAAGAATCTAAAGCATAGGTGAAGTGTTTAATGTTGCCATATGCCGATTTCCAGAGTGATACAACACACAAGAGCTTGTTGGACTAAAAGCAAGCGACCGCAAAGTGATCGGGCAGCAGCGTTAGCAGCAGCCGGATGCGCCTGTCCGATTTGGGTTAAGCTTAGATCAAATGTGTGTTGCGTGAAAGACGGTAGTATTGTGCTTTAGGCCAGTGCTTGGAGCTGGACTATCTGGATTTGCTCGAGTACAAGGGTCAAACGTTGTCCGTGGCAGCAGGCGCAGTACTCGCATGTTTTACTGTAAAAGCGTGCAAAGTCAAAGTGTTGTGGGTGGGGGTGGTGTTGGTTGCGGGCCGTGGAGCTTTGACGGTCGAGAGAAACGCTTCGTGTGATGTGCCCCACAGCCTGAGAAGCGCTCCGCAAAACAGGGCTCAGACACAATGGCGAGCTCTTCTCCGCGGTTCCCCAACTCCATGCGCACTTTGGAGAGAATTTGAGCAAAACCCTGCCGCCTCCCATCGTCCCTTTCGGTCGCTCGCCCCATGCTCGCATTATAAATCAAGCAGACGCGCCCTGTGCGTCGATTGTGTTTGTTGCGATTCAAGTCCCCGTTTGGGGCTCATTGTGTCAGTGTCGTTTTGGTCAAAGTTGTGTGAAATGCAGTGCGATGGGAGAAAGCCACACAAGCGGCTCTTCAGCGCGGGGCGGGCTCAGTGCGCTCTTGTGCTCTGCTGCTGCTGCTGCTGCTGCTGCTGCTTCTTCTGCTTTGGACACGCAGTCGCTCGCTCATACTGAGCCGTCGACACAATCCCAACAATTGAAACGAGCGTTTGTGTAAAGAACTAGTTCATCAGGCCAGCACGTCCACAGCTTTAGGTGGGACATGAAGTGACCGAGCACAGAAGCGCGAGAATCCGCACCGCGGAGGCATTCAGGCAGTAATTTACCACCACAGCGGTCAAACTGCGACATCTGTGAGCGCGTTTTCACGTGACACGCTCACCATACAATTAATACAGACACAGAGACAATAAACTGTAACCTAGTCCTCCACCAGCTTTGAAATAAACATGATAATACGTAGGCATGCGTACCAATGAAGCATTAAACACCGATTCCATCAAAAGTAAAGAGGAGCCCTCTTTTTAGTCTGAGAAATGATACAATTCTCCATATTTATAGACAAAAGAGCAAACTATTTGATTATAATAGATCAATGAGTAGACAATGAAGATTGACATCCTATAGTTTGTTTATGTTTATCAACAGGGTTACTTAAGTCACATTATTTGAGTAGTCAAATGCAATCGTAGGCTATAATATAATACAACTGTTGGGCTACTTTCCTCTGTTTTGTTTGGTCTGTTCTTTTATTGTATCTGGATTATGTTATGGTATTGTGAATAATAACATGATATCATTCTTAGAGAATTAAGTCTTTTTCTGTGTGAAAATGTTGCTGATGTCCAAATGTGCACTATAGGCCGATGCTTCCATGGCGATGGACAGTGACAGTAATGTGGACGAGGCGGATGAGAGCCGCGATGGGCAGGATGGACACTTCTCTGCTGTAGCCTCAGTCTCCTCCACCCCTGTGCACTGCCCCCTGGAGCGCGCCGTGTCCGCACCGTGCTCCCCCTCTGGCTCGCGGCCTGTCCCGGGACACAGCTCTGCTTTGGACGCGGTCACTTTGCAGAAGGATGGCGTGAGGCCCAGCTCCTTGCCTCCCTCCAGCCCCACGGCCCTCACACACAATGACTGGGTTTATGATTCAACTGTCTGTTCAGTGGAGCGCCAGCACCCAGGAATGCACAAAGACAAAGGTATTCACACTACGAGATGGAGTTTCATCCGTCACCATTGTCCTCCGCTACTAGAGTGGTGCATTAGTTTAGAATATGGAAGCAAAGGCTGCACTTCAACCACAAATGTTTGTATCAGGCCATCCTCTACTTCTAAATTGGTTAATCAGTCATCTGTGTTTTAGTTGAAGGAAATGTACACTGGGCTTCAGACTAACTATCTTCCATGGGCACTGTAGCAGCTGACTGCATTTTTTTAGAGGCACGAACATACAATTTAAGGGTGCATGTTAGACATGTACATAATTATACATTAGATGTAGTTCAATTTATGTATAATACACTACGCCATTTGGTTTGTATGATCCTTGATGAACACAAGTTAAAAGCTTGGGATTCTTCTGAGATATTTCTTAAGTTGATACATTTACCGGTGCTCAAACAAGTAGTTCTGACTGATGACCTTTGTTTAGCTTAAGTATAATCCCATGAACGTCAAGGAACAATATGTTGTTTTTATTTCTGGTTTAATAACGGGATTACAATTGCAAATCCAGTTGCCAACTGGTGCATTATCTGCATGCTTATCAGAAACAAGTGCATACACACACCAGCTCTGATTACTGATATAGACCACCTACTTAGATTTAGGTGGAGACCAATCAGCTGGATTTTGCCAAATAAACTGGCAACCCACCTGAGAGACTCCTTTAATGCTAATTATTCTTTTTTGATTAAATCATCAGTTTGAAAACCAATATGCATGTTAACAAAACATGTGGTTATCATGTCACATTTTGTTTTTTTCAACAAAGCGAGTCTCATAAAAGTAAAATGACGTGAACAAATTGCACCAGAACATGCTGATTGCATTATTAGAAAGTATATTATCTTTTTCTTCTTGTAATGATTTCAGCTTAGAGCTGATTGGTTGTACTGGTGGTAGTCCTCTCTTTTTCCACTTGTCTATCTGAAAAAGCTGATCTGAAAATGTGACAGAAGCAAAATGTGAAAACTGGTGTTAGAACCAAACAGCACAATATGATTGGTACATAGTCACCTTGTGTGTGGTAAAATACTTGATGTAAAAATAATATGTAGATATCATTGATTATCTGTTCCTTTAAAAGAAAACAGTTTGTTTCTCGCAAATGAACCAGTTCTTGAAAATAATACTTGCACAGCTGCACGAAATAGAGGGAAATGCATTTGGTGGCAGCCTGGAGCTCTCATCATCAGCAGAAAGTGAGGATGTTATGGAGTGAGTTGGCAATTCCATCAATTCCATCTTATTTTTCAGTATAAATAGTGCAGTTGAAGCCGTTTGAATGCAGTCTGTCTGGTACATGCTCAGATCTGGGAGATGTGTTTATGCCCCTTTAGTTTACGAGCAGGTCTTTAGTCAAGTACAGAACTAATCTAATAGGGCTGTAACAAGTTCATTGATTACTCACAACTAATCAATTATTGAAAGCGTCACCTTCATAGAGTTGACTTATTTCAAGTCATCTCTATGAAGATCTCAGGGGCATTACTTGAGCTTTGTTTTGTCAAAATGTATAAATAAAACCACATTCACTGATCTTTCGAGATCTAAACAATGCCTCGATTAAATGAAAGAATAATCTGCCAACCAATCAATTATACTCAATATACCCGTGCCAAATGGACATAATACCTATATTATGGGGCACAGTTTATAACATCATGGCAATAATACAAACTCATTACTGAAAGCTCTTGGGGTCTGAGATGCCTAATGGAATGGGTGGTTTTCTGTTTTGCAGCAGGGATCACAAAACCCGTGACGGCATCTGTAGTGAACAGTGCTTTGAAAGTGAAGAGAGAAGAGAGCTGCAAGGCGGTGGAGGGCCTCGTAACACTGGATCAGTGTGTGCCGGACTATGCTGCGCGGCCGGTACGCCTCAGCCTCAGCCTCAGCTCTGGATGCTCCATGTGGCTTTGATCTCAGCTGGACGGCATGTTTTATTTGTGTGTTTGTGTTTCAGCATCAAGAAGAGCCAAGAAATGTATCCAACGGACGGCCCATGACACTCCCTCTGCTTACTGAAAATGGTGTGGTTTTATTTGTTCTGCACTCCATTCTTAAGTATTATCAATTATTACAAGACAAATCAAGCAAGCTGTGATAGTCAATTGCAGTGGCTTGCAAATGTAACTAAATTGCCCAGTTTTTTTATTGGTGATGTTTTCCACTGGTGTGTATTGTTGTTGTTGTTGTTTCTGGGAATGTAATCCTAACCCAAATCAGTCAACATGAAGGCACTTAAAAATGTGCAATATCCAAATGGTCTATGCATTCAAATTCAATACAAGACCATTTTCAGCCTGGACATAAACATTGCCAGGGACAAGGCCTGTGTCACAAGCTCAGGGAGACTGTTCCAGATTCTGGCCACATACATTTGAAACGCTGCCTCTCCATGTCTAGTCCTGACCCCGGGTACCAGCAGGAGGCCAGTCCCTGTGCTCCTCAGAGTCTGAGTTGGTTCATTTGGCGCTAACATGTCTCGGATATACTTTGGTGCGAGGCCATGGAGAGATTTATACACAATCAGAGCTGCTCAGCGCAAGTCATTTCTCAGAGCCACAGGAAGCAAGTGCAGAGACCTGAGAACTGGACTAATGCATGGATCTATTATAATAACTGGATAGGGTATGGCTTACTTGCAGCTGAAGAACTCACGTGCTCGGGGGATTCTCGCAGTACTGCAG